>OZ019951.1:5714538-6002038 GCA_963970385.1 Theonella swinhoei | reverse complement strand
TCACACAACACATCTAGTCACTTCACCCACCTGCCTTTGCCAGCATGCATGCTGCACTTTGACCTTGTTTCTATTCTGTTTGGCACTTCAATCCCAACATTTTAGTGTAAATGTTTTTACACTTTATACATGTGTGTATCCTTTTTTGTCTCCATTGTACTAGGACAGTATCCTTGTTTTAGAGTACGTTAGTATGAAATCCGTTAATTTGATTGGCTGATGTGATGAACAATATTTTACTTAGTTTCCTCAGTGAGGAAACTATCTAATAGTGTTCACCTTCTTAGTTTCTCCCCTTTGGGCACGTTTTCATGTTAAATTCACGTTCAAAGTAGCGTCACGTCTTGTACGGTTGCTATGCACACGGTGCGGGCCGCCGTACTCTAAAATAGTTAGACGCCTCGCCCAGGAAACCACGCGATTTAGAAAGCCTCAGGCCCTGTAGTGGTTTCCTGGGCTCGTCGTCTAACTATTATGTATTTGTAAGTTGTGAGTGACTATCCCTCTCCCTCTGTGTCTCCCTCTCTTTCATCTCTTCTCTCTCTCCCTCCCTCTCTTCATTTCTTCCTTTCTCACTTTCCCCTCCCTCTGCCTCCAACTCCCTTCTCCCTCCCTCCCTCCCTCCCTCCCTCCCTCTCCCCTCCCTCCCTCTCCCCTCCCTCCCTCCCTCCCTCCCCTCCCTCCCTCCCTCCCTCCCTCCCTCTCCCCTCCCTCCCTCCCTCCCTCCCTCCCTCCCTCCCTCCTCTACAGGTGATTGACCTAGCTTGAGAGTGCCTCCTCTCTCTGACAGCTGTCAATAGTGTGGAGTGTGTGAGGGTTAGTCTTGTGCCCAGACCCCATCTCCAAGAGTAAAATGGTCTGGTTAATTTGGACTGAATCCTCATGCCTGTGTTGAGGAATTTCCATGCGCCAATCAGATTGCAGAATAACCCTGTCATGTAACTAAATTTTAATTAGGTGCATACCTTGTAGCCCGGAAATTCACCAGACCTTTGGAGATGGGGTGTCATTCTTCCATGGTTTAGGTACACAGCCACTTGTGTGTACATGTCACATGTCATGTGCATACATTGTTGTAGTGTATTCATAGACCAGTTGGCTGTGCATGTGATGACGTGACATCAATACTTATGAGATATAACCAATGAATTTTGTACTCCTGTAAATCTCCTATTGCTGTGTTGACATGTCCATATTAGGGACTATGTAGTAGTGGCAGTATGTGGATGAGAGATGTACCATACAAACCCCTCACTTAATGTGGCCCATTACATGCTGTATCCCACCCCAGATATACAGTGGAACCTCTGAATAAAGGACACTTTGGGAGCAGAGGTTTTGTCCTCTTTTCGGAGGTTGTCCTCCGGTGGGAGGTTCAAGCCAATAGACCTAATATACCTAGATAACATGTTCTAAGTACATATCTACACCATGTACTACAATTTATAGACAAGATCACCAATGATCAGTGAACTGTGAATAGAGGAGCTGGATATGGCCTGAAGATACCGTGCGTTTACACACCCACATAAAAAAGTTGAAAGAGCTAATAGCTTCATTGAAAGCCAAAGGATTGGCCTAGGGTATCGCAGAACAATGATTATTACAGTACTGAACCTCGGTTATTCTATCTACGCACCTGTTCGCATTTGCGTGGTTATAGTGTGTAGGATGGCAGTTTCGACCATTACTATAGACAGTGTGATACGAGGCCATCATGTTTACAAGGCTATATGGACTCCCTAAGGAGCGACAGACGGCTTTTTCCAACGATGCATGCAGTTGCCTACGATGCGCAAGCTGCGTAAAACTTGTTTTAATTATTATAAAGCCAATTTACTTGTCAACGCCGGTTCGGATAATCAAGAGTTCGGATTATCGCCGTTCGGTTCTATTGTATACGCATGAAGGATGGGTGTGGTTTCCTGTTTGTCCGTTATAAGAGGCACTTTTGTACAGAGTTGATCAGCTGGGAGCACGTGGCTTGTCCGCTGTCCGGAATCAAGAGGCGTCCGCTCGTGGGAGGTTGACTTAACACTAGTTGTATTGTAGTTTCAATCCGTGCCATAGCCAGTGTCCGTTATAGAGAGGTGGTCCGCTCGTGGGAGGGTCCGTTATGGGAGGTTCCACTGTAGATGGATGGTAGTGTGTCCATTGTCTAATGTAGTCCATTGTCTAATGTACAGACCCAATTAGGACTGGACAGATCCAGTGATGGCTGGCAATTAGTGGAGGGGCTGTCCCCATCAGACAGCAGTGGGAGGAGGTTTCTAAGAGGTGTGGTATACTCTCTGAGCAGACTGTCTACTGCACTGGGTGTGACTGGTGGAGATGAGGATGACAGTCAGTACAAACAGAGAGTGATGAGAAGTGGGTGGAGTCAATATGACTGTCATGTCCCTAGTCCAATATGGAGGAGAGAGTGTCTTCTATCATTTGTCTCCATGTAGGTTTATGACTGACTGGTGGTATATGGAGGCTTTATGGAGAGGAGAACACCTTTCAAATTGCATATGTTACTGTACATGTATGTACATGTTATCATATGGATCTACATCACCATATCACCACAAACATTACATCCACCACACATTACATCTGGACCACACACACACACACACACACACACACCCCAGATATGTCTCATGTGTACTAACTAACTGAATGCTATATCACTGTTGGTGAGTAAATGATCCATCATGAGCTGCAGCTGGCTTTACATTTGCATGAAGCATGTGAGAGCAGCCAGTGTGGACTAATCGTTGCTGCCAATGTCATTCCATGTACAGTATATACAAGCTTAAGCTCATGTGATCTTGTACCAAATGTGATAGCCACAACCACCTCACAGGACACACCTCACTTTTACACCTCCTCACAGGACACACCTCACCACTCATCCACCCCCTCAGTGCCACATGGGGAATTCCCAGTTATGACTGCAACCTACCAGGGGATTTCCCTGTTGTTATAACAGAGGAGTATCGGCCATATAGAATTGTGTCCCATACATACATTGTGCATGTGTTACTGGGTGAAAGGGACAGTACCATTACGGCACCCCTAGTCTATGGCTCCTCTGTGTATGTACACAAAAAGTGCCCAGGTGTATAGCCATGGATATGTACCCATGGGGACATATCCATTCAGGCTCCCTTCCTTACACACACATATATTCACAGTAAAATAACATGTACATGATGTCACTGTAACCATATGTCATGTATTAAAAGGGAAATAAGCCATTATGAACAAACATAATTCCTGCCATCTGTCATGAGCTGTATTGTACCACTAGTATGAACAGAGTATGGAATTAGGCTAGGTTGTCTTACAGATTTGTTACATTGGAGAGTTATTCTTTGGCAGATGATTATCATACACATTCCCAGTATTACATCATCATTGTCATGTGACAATCATGTGACATCATACATTGTTCAGAACAAGGCAGTGCTATTCCCCTCAAGTGAGAGGTTTAGACCACGTAACAAGTTTACATCATATGTACACGTTATCATGTACTGTATATATATCACCACCACTCCACTTCACATCTGGACTGCAGTACACTGGATATGTCTCTCTTGTACTTCTTTGACAGCTGCAGTGTCTTCAAACTTGTATTCTTCTCTTCCACACATTTCAACAGTAACGACACTCCCTCTTCTCCAAGTGACTTATCACCATTCAGATCTTCCAGTGATGAATTATTCTCAAGACCCACACACAATCCTCTCACTCCATCATCTCCTATTGCATTCCCCCTCAACCACAGCACTCTCAGAGTCTTGTTTCTCTCTAATGCTACACCTAACTCCACACCTCCACTGCTGCCAATACTACAACTCTCAAGTCGCAGTGTCTCTAATGAACTGTTTCTCATTAACATTGTTGCCACGGCTACAGCACCTTCTGATCCAATCTGGTTATTATACAAGTCCAACACTCTCAGTGTATGGTTGTCACTTAGTCCACTCACTACTTCTCCTACTCCATCACTAGTCATACTACACTCACTGAGGTACAACTCCTCTATCTTACAGTGTATTGGATGTCTCAGTAACTGTCCCAGACACACACAGTGAGATGTAGTCAAGTGGCAGCCTCCCATGTACAGTCTCCTCATTGAGCTGTTGGCACTCAGTCCTTTACATAATAAGTCGATACTCTCAACTGATATATCATTCCTTCCAATACTCAGACTCTCCAGACTTGTGGTGGAGTGGATATAACTTGCTATACATTCAAAGTCAGGATCACTGATGCCAGTTCCATACATATTCAGTCCTCTCAGTTTACTGCTGTGTAGAGATGACACCAGCTGGACAGCCCCACCACATCCAATAAGTGAGTTATGTCCCAGGTTCAGTTCCTCAAGACATGGCATCCTCTGTACACCTTCAGCTAGCACATCACATGCTCTTCTGTCCAGCTTGTTCCTACTGAGATTCAGGTGTTGGATATGTTGTAGTAATAAGTTAGGAATAGTCAGAAAATGCTCAACACCATCAGCTGTGATGGAGCCATCCCAGAATGAAGCTGAAACTATTTGACTGGAGATGTCAGTCACAGCAAGTTCATGGTTACAGCCTTTACTGATAAACTCCATCCCCACATCATCAACTGAGCTACAGATAATACTCCGTGTACAGTTGGAGTGAGCTAGACAGTATCCTGCTACAAAGTAGTCAGTGGTAGTTGCAGAGTAGGGCAGACTCACTCCTCTCTTACCAGAGCCCAGGACACTTCTAAGGACTGGCAGGTTCTGGGACTCATACAGCCAGCTACACATGGTGACTGCATCTCGACTCAGCAGCTTTGAAAGAAAGTCTACAGGAAGTGACACTAACTTAGTGATCCCTGCCAGGAATTGGAATGTAGTTTTGAATTGTGTAGCCTCATAATAGGATCCACCATATTTGGTCTCAATCTTTCTAAAGCCCTTAGTATCAATGAGTGTCATCTGTTCCTGTGGCTGGAGATGTGAGAGGTGAAGTGCTGCCAGGTACTCCTGGACTGTGTAGTGCAGGAAATTGTACGACACTTGGTCTTCTTCCTCATCGTAAACCTGAGGGACACTCTGCAGGAGACCGAGGGTGGACACACCTTCGGGAAGACTGGAGAATACTATTGTCTGATGGGGCACACCTTCATAAGCCAGGCCACACAGTTGCTGGAAGTCTGCTGCCACTCTCTCTGGTAGATCAGCCAATGTCCTCACTTTGATGTTCATGGCACTGTACTTGGGGTGCTGTGTGAGGTACTGTTCCAGTCTCATGAGGACGTAGGCAGAGTAGAGTTGAGTGACAGTGGTTGGAGGATTGTGGGGGGCAAACTTGAACACTTGTTCTACAATGGCAGCACTGACTGGGGTGTACATGGCTGCAAGGATGACAGGATGGGATTCAATGTACTGTAAAAAGTCAAGTACTGAAGGCTCAGTTGCTTTCTGTGAGTCAGTTTTGGGAGTATCTGTTGTGGGGAGTTGATGAGTAGTTTGTTGAGATATCTCTCTCTTGTGTATATCAACTTGGTCCTGTGCTAATGCCAGCAGTTCTGTGTGCTGTGAAATTCTGTCTCCCATTTGCTGTAGCAGACCTCCAGTGGCCCATGGGCGGCTGGTGATGTAGATTGTGGCAGCTGGTAGCTGGATGCCTCGAATTAGTCGAATAAAGAGGGAGTCTGATCTCAGATCATCCACTAACTCATCCCAGGCCTCCAGCCAAATCAGACAGCCCTTCCCACGATTTTCTGCAAATGTTCTTGTTACTTCATCTCGAACTTGCTCCTTTGTGTGTCTAAAGAGGCTAGGAAGAGAGGTGATTTGTCTGATGTTGTTGTCTCTGAGGGGCAGCAGTAGCACAATGGAGTAGGCCTGCAGCAGTTTACCCTCTGCCCACTGCCGACACTGCTCCCAGGCAAACGTGGTCTTCCCCACACCTGGAGCCCCTTCTATCAGGACCACCTTGGGCTGAGACCCATCTGCCATCACTCCCATCTCACTCAACTCCATGGTTGTCTTCTTGTACACCACATCGTCCATGTCTCCTC
Source organism: Theonella swinhoei (assembly GCA_963970385.1). NCBI lineage: Eukaryota > Metazoa > Porifera > Demospongiae > Tetractinellida > Theonellidae > Theonella > Theonella swinhoei. Next base: position 5,995,984 of record OZ019951.1, on the reverse strand, counting down.
GCAGACTGTCTCTAGTGAACCTGTCCATGTCTCCCTGGGAGAGGGTCTGTTTCTCAATCCTGGCCAGATGGAATGGGAGCAAGTGTTTGTGTTTGGAGTCAGTGAGAGTGTGGAGGGGGCTCCTGGATGTGTACAGCTGCTTCAAGTGAGTGGTGTACTGCAGTAGTGGAGCTTCATAGCAGACAACACCATCCACTGTAATGGCCTCAATGTCCATTTCCACAAACTCCTTCAGATCAGTGTTCTTTATATCTGCCTGTAAGTGTTCTACCAAACACAGAGGTATACAGTACGTCACAGTCACTGAACCATTACTGGCATCCTTCAGAATAAGAGCAAACTTTGGAAGGAGTAGTTTTCTTGCCAGACTTCCTTTGAGTTTGTCCAAGTCCTCTAGTGTGCAGGTATTCCAGTCCATTTTGATCTCTGTAATGACAAATGTGCGCAGTTCTTCTTCAGGAGGTGTTTTGCCGCGAACTGGCCAGCACTTGACAAAGTCACAAAGTCGAGTGGTCTTGAAGAATGCCTTAATCTGTGTAATGTACTGGTCCATAGCTTTCTGTAGATTCTCATCCTTGAATTTCTTAAGAATATGCTGCAGAACCTCATAGTTCAGGAAATTTAAGTAAGGGCTCAAGTCCATCCATATTTTTAGAATTGTTTCGTTTTTGTCAGTGATCTCTTTAAGAAATGCCAGATGATGCTCCTGTCCATCAACATCCATTGAAATAAGTCTGACCTTAAAGGTGTCCACAGGCTGAGATTTCACAGACTCATAAACATCATCTTTCAACTTGATAAAGTCATTCTGTAGCTTGTCAATTTGGGCTTTAAGATCTTCAGTTGCAAGAGCCTCAGATGCACCTACAGTGGAATGTAACACAGTATAGTGTGATGATACAGGTTGTAGAAATGGTATAACTGTGTCCATACCAGTGGTTATGACAGCATGTACACATAAGTCGAGGTATATTCTCCACCAGTGGTGAGTGTATAGTACATACATGTATACTTGTACCACACAAGCACTAAAGATCAATGGCACTGCTAGTAGCCTATGAGTACTAATACTCATAGTATTTTGTGTTTTTGCAGTGTATAGTGCAGTTTGGTAGTGTATGGTTGTGGTTCCACAGTGTATGAGTGAGGCCAGTAGTGTATGCTCAGCAAACTCTTTATCGTGCGCTGTGCATTGTGTGGTACAAACCAGTTATACATCACCACTACATTTGTACACAAATCAGTGTAGATTGAAGGGGGCACACTGAGATATCCCCCTCATCTAGCTTGAGTCCCCACCCCCAAATTTACATGGATTTCACTTCTCCTGTAACAATGCTCTATAATCTCCCAGGGCAGTTGAAAATTCTGGGGAGACATACCCCCAGACACCTCTACATGTAGTATGTATAGTACATTCCGTACATGTATATTAGCATTTCACAAAATGTCCCTCTCCCCCTCCCCCCTAAAATCCTGTATATATATATATAAGTTAGATGCCGAATCGAGGGAACTACGCGATTTAGAAAGCCGAGGGCCAGATGTAGCATCCCGAGCGTAGCAAGGGCGCTACCAAGGATCCGAGGCTTTCTAAATCGCGTAGTTCCCGATGACGAGTGCGTCTAACTATTTTAGACTACAGCGGAGAAACTGATTGGACAATGACCATTCAAACCACTAGCAACAAGCGTGCCAATAGATCCCGGTACTAGGGGCCAGCGGCCAACTATAGATCCCGCTAACGAGGTGACTATGAAAAATAGATCCCGTGTTTCTCGCAACCTGATTGGTCAATTTAAAGTTACCATAGTCTAAATACATGTAGGTTACACAACACCCACGAGGCAGTTTAGTGGATATACACTACGAGCCACAACTAAAGTCTATTCGCGTTCACCTGGGCCCCGGAAGTTGCTGAGGTTTTACGTGTTACGCAGACGTGCGTCATTTTGACAAATTCCTGCATGTTTGCGGGTAGTGGTATGCGCAGGTAACTGGAGGGAAACCACGCAGCAGTGCTGAACGCTACGAGAAGTGCGTTTTTTCGAGTACTATAAGCTTGGTTAGGCCGAAGACTAGCGATAAGTGGCTAAAGGTGAGTCATGACGCAGGAAGCGCGTTGATCCACGATGTCACAGTTCACTTGTACCGTTTTGACTGCTACGCTACATCTCATTGAAAATATGGGCATCCAGCTAGTATCAAGGGAGCCTAGCTAGCATTACTAACCTGAGAACCCCGGGTAGCCACTTTTTCTTGCTACTTTTCACACTAGCAAACGCTTCGAGCACGTAAGAAGCCTTCGCGCGTAAATGGCGCGTATGGGTGAGGTCACGCGCACTACATTCCTCGCGATCAATGGCATCTCCATACTTTCCTTATGGGACATACAGCTATCTTCGGAACTGTAGGGATTCAGATTTAGTGAGACCTATCACTAGACGCGGCAAAACGCGAGGAATCCAATGGTGCTCTTTATTTTGAAACTGGGTGAAAAATAATGAAGTTATTGCCAAAATTCGAGGGTCCAGGTGAAGTCAAATAGACTATAGTGTATCAATAACCTCTGAGTGGTGGGCTTAGTATTAAAATGTACCTGTATCGAGATTGCAGTATTTTCTCCTGATGTTTTCTGCAATCTGACGTCTTCCAATAGCAGCACAGCTCAGAGCATCCACCACAGTCTCCCAGGTGGGGGAAGGGGTTGTGTTAGAGAGCCAGCAGGACAGCATTTCTAGCAGACAGTCATCTGGATTGTTCAAATACTGAGTCCTGATAGCCTTCAGATCTGATATGGGTACTTTCAGCTGCACTCCAAGATGGTACCATTTATCTCTGACTTCAAATAGAGCATTTTGCAGAGTTGCCAGATCATCAGTAGTGAGGGTATCTGTATGGGATGGAGTAGCAGAACATCACGTATCATGCTGCTTTAACATTGGATTATTGTGAGTGGAGTAAGCCCACCCATTTGCTCAAACGGATATTTCCTATACGATATACTGATACACACAATAGTTCACATTTTACGTGCACACTGAGTGCTCGCCAAATGTACTGTATTGACCTCCAGTATCTAAATCTTCTCCCCCTCTTACCAGGGCCCGGGTTACGTTCCACATCTCCAGCTCTCATTAGCAGCATTTGATTCACAAACACAATCATGGTCACCACCCTTTGGTCAGTGACGGAGCAATCTGTGGAGGAATAAGTGACAATGTCAATGAAATGCCCCTGTATAGTGCGTAACCCTCATGCAGTTATGACTACCAAGTAAATATATTAGAGCTCCTGACTCTCTTCATGCCGCTCTGCATACTTGTAGCTAATGCAAAACTATATCTAACAGAAGTTGTGATTGTTGCGATCTCCAATTAATGCACACCTTCATGCATAAACCGCTGCCTCTGACGATACAGCTCCAGACTTACTATTACAAAGTAGCAATACTGCTTATCGACATATCCATGTTTGGCAATCACAACAATCATAATGGTTAACGAAAATCGGCAATTTAGTAACAGCTTTTCTTCAACAACGCAGTTCACATGTCAGGTCTCTTCTTTCTGCTCCAGACATTAACTGTGGCAAGCACTAATGATGCTTCTTCATATCTCCACATTTGGTTCTCATAGGAGTCACGGTTTACGAGAAAACTTGTTTACAGACAGACAGACAGACAGACAGACAGACAGACACACACACACACACACACACACACACACACACACACACACACACACACACACACACACACACACACACACACACACACACAGAGTGTAGGATGTACAGAGGTTTTCAGGTTGGCTGTCCGATTCCGAGTTCAATGTATCATGCATGTGCACACTGACTGGCCCTACGAACGAGCCATGTAGCCGCAAATAGTAAGTGCACCACTCTTTACGTTCATATTTGACTAAGCCTCCATCAAATATGAACGTCGTAAACAGTGGCACACTTGCTATTGGCTGCTACATGGCTCGTTTGTAGGCCAGTCGGTGTGTGCGTGAGTATCTGACCCCGGAATTGGGCAACCAACATAAAAACCTCTGTACGAATTAAACCTGACTACAATAACCTTCCCGTGCATGCGTGGGAGGGTTAATAATACAATGTACAGGTCCACTCAACTCTCTCTTCACTGACCGTGACAGTGGAACTGGAGTATATGTCCACACAGTAAGATCAACAGTTGGGACAGAAATGATGTCACCAGCACAGCATTGGGCTGCGCTCTCATTGCTAGCACCCGAGTCTTTCCCCTGCTAGCTGATTGACACACACACTCACTGCCTTCCTTCATCTTCTCCTTGCACTGCTCTACACCAGACCATGCAAGCTGTGCTATCGTCACCAACAGAACTACACATCCTTTGTACACGACAGGATCACTTGCCTTCAGCCACTTCTTCCAGCGGAGTCCAATGGGGCTTTGTGGCTTGGCAGCCACAGCATTAGCCATTACCCCTACAGCTACCCTCCACTGTTCCACACCCACTGGCATGACTGAGAGTGGGATGGTAAGGATGGATGAGAGTGTACTTGGAGAGAGGCTAGTAGGAGATGTCTTTAATTGAAAAGGTGAGTAGGCAGTAGATGTGAAGGAAGAGGTGTGGAGGATGTATATCCGATGATCAAAAATGGGCGTGGCTCCAGTAGCAGAATCGCGGCGCTAGTGAGTACTTCACGTCAACTCAGAGAGCGAACGAGGGAGTCGATTAATTGACGGAAGTAGTAAGGTCTCTTTTACTGATCACGAAGCAGCACGTACAGTGTAGGGCAGGTCGATAGCCTGAACAGTGAACCACCCACAAATAAACAAATAAGGTCAAAGTACAAAACGCCTACACATGAGGTCACATTCCATACTGCATGGGCTGGAGGCAGAGTCTACTCCTGTACTTGTACTTGAGAAGTGACTGTACGTTCAGAGAATCACGTCTTTCTTTTACCTGAGAGTGTCGTGGTAAGGTATGGAGCTATATTTGTGGTGTACACTGTGTAATCAATGAGTAGCAGGCAATGCTTTATATAGCGGGAGGATCTGCAGTTGTTAGTGGTCTCTAATTAGAACCTTTTCCTCTGTATTCCCCGTTCCTCTCCCCCTCTCCTCCCAGCTGGGTGTAGGTAATGGAGGGTAAGGACTACCCAACTCGTAGTAAGAGTGGAGTAAGAAAGATACGTACTCCGTGGGACAACAGCTCCAATCTGCTGTTTGATGAACTGGTAGGGGTCAAAGGATCACCTCAAACCCCGCCCACTAGGGACAAGGGAGGGCGTACTCCCAGCCCTAAGGATGTGGGGAAGAAGATGAGCAGTAAGAGCCCAGCTGGGTCTAAGAACCATAACACCTCCAAAGAGAAGAAGGTCAGGAAATGTTCCCTCCCTCATCCCAGGGAGGCTGTTAGGGCCACACCCATCATGGAGTATGCTATGCTGCACTGCTAGATAAATGTGACAATTATGCTTAAAAAATATGTCGATTATGCTCTGATTATGCTCACGTTAGTGTGTGTGCTCAACTCAGTTGCAGGTTTCTGCGTGCTTGTTTGAGCTTGCAGATATGACCACTGATTCAGTAGCTGGACTAGTGTTACTGCTCATAAGCTTATTGCTTTCAGTCTCCAACACATGCTTTTCTCTGCCAAGCCAGCCATTCACGATTGTGTAAAGACGAGAACCTAGAGATTTGCATGTGCACATTGTAACCACACCCAAAATGCCTCGTAATGTCAAGTAAAATGCTGGCATTATGCTCGATGCTCTACTTATGCTGAAAATGATGCTCGCCTAATTGGCACAGCCCTAGGGAGTGTGTGTGTCCAGTTGTCAGTCCTTCATCCTCTCTCCCTCTCATTCTTCTCTATATCTCCTCCAGTGGTTAAAACTGCTTTCCTTCCTAATCCTCCTACTCTCTCCCTCCTCTCTCTTACCTCTCTGTCTCTGCTGTCACCTCCATCGCTTTTTCTTCGATCCCCTCACTCTCTCATTCCCTCTTCCTCCTCTCCGTCCCCATCCCAGTGGTGACCTGTCCATGACTGATGCTCCTGACCAGCCTGCCCTCACTGGAGACTTTGACAGACACCTCTCAATGGTGAGTGGGAGGGGGAGGGGGGAGGGAGGGGGAGAGGGAGGGGACTGGGGAGGGAGTAAAGAGGGGAGAGAGGGGAAGATATAGTCATACTGTAGGTTCCTCATTTCTCTTCAGCCCACAGTGAGGAAGACCCTCTCCAGTGCCATGGCTACCCTCAGCCCTACTAAGGTACAGTAGTCCTCCCCACGCTACCATTTCAAGGGTCCCCCACTGTATCAAACCACATTGAGTGTTCCCCTCTCTCCCCAGTCCCAGCTCTGTACAGTGGTACAGCTGGTAGAGCTGGGGGGGGGGGGATATTAGGTGCCTTTGGCAATGAGATGCGTGTGTGTGTGTGTGTGTGTGTGTGTGTGTGTGTGTGTGTGTGTGTGTGTGTGTGTGTGTGTGTGTGTGTGTGTGTGTGTGTGTGTGTGTGTGTGTGTGTGTGTGTGTGTGTGTGTGTGTGTGTGTGTGTGTGTGTGTGTGTGTGTGTGTGTGTGTGTGTGTGTGTGTGTGTGTGTGTGTGTGTGTGTGTGTGTGTGTGTGTGTGTGTGTGTGTGTGTGTGTGTGTGTGTGTGTGTGTGTGTGGCTGGACTAGCAGCAGATAGTGCTCCCCTCTAAGACGAATTCACTACTTGATAACTTTAATAGTTGTGTCATCTTCAATACCTACTTCCAATGATGGTATTTCAACTAGATGTAGGTGTGCAGACCAACCTTATATACATGATGTACAATGTAAATGTAAAGTCATCCCAGCCAGCTCAACTGGTTGAGGTGGCCTCAGTAGTGCAGTCAGTAGTACATCTGTAATAGTCACGTCACCAGACCCTCTCTAAAAGTGGGAGAGGGTCTGGTAACATTCCTGTAGTAGACTTGTGCGGCATTTGTCTACTGCAGGAATGTTACCAGACCCTCTCCCGCTTTTAGAGAGGGTCTGGTATGACTGAAAAGTACAATTCCCCCCGAAGTATAGGACTAGTCAAGTGTGGTGTGTGCATGTGTGCATGCACATACAACACACATACACATATTCCTGTGCACATTGATGGGTGTGGTCATGTATGAGTAGTCTTCTGTATACGTGTTCACTTCATTAGAGCTGATGATGAAAGGTCACGACAGAAAAAGAATAAGAAGGAGCGAGAGAGAGTGAAGTGTAAAAAGGAATGTCTAAAAAGGTAAGACTTGCCAAACAGATAACCATATGTTGTGGACTGTACATGTAATAACTAATGAGGTTCAATGTAACATTTGAGTTCATCTATTTAGTGAAGCTCTGCCCAGCACATAACAGTTAAAATGTGAAAATACCAGTGTCAATAATATGATTGTTGTGTACCATTATCCTGTACCCCCGTATTGTTAACCAGATGTGCGTGCGTATTGTAGTCTCACAGTAAACAGTAAGCAAGTGCCAATTTTGAGACAGGCTGTTTGATAATGATGATGAAGAGGGAGAAATGAAGCAATTTTCTGCATGTCACTCTAGCATTGTCAGTCTTACCATGTATAGCATCTAAAAAGACTTGCATGTACAGCTGAACCATTTCTCTATTCAGGAGCGTAACTAGAAATGAGTCTCAGGAGAGAGGCATTTGTCTACATATATGCGCATGCACATATGATCGCTTAATGTGTGAGCAGGTACAGTATGCAGTGCTGCAAGTAGTACATGTATGTGACTTTTTAGTTAGCGTGGACACACATGCCTGTGCTTTCATCGTGCGTCTATCCCACACCACACTATTTTTTCACGCTTTCGGTGCGATTACTTGTTCATAAGGACACCAAAAAAAGACGCCAAGTGGCCTCGTCTGCCTCAATGCTAGTATAACTTTTGCTGCTTGCACTCTCACTTGTGGTTGGCTGTTGCATGCTTGTGCTGTTGCTCGCTCTTTGTTAGCCCTAGCCTTTTACATGTTTGGCTGCTCGCTCACAGCAAAGCTTCATAAGTAACTGAGGTATGTCCAGGATTGCCGTGGACTGTCCCGGGATGTCCCATGATTCCTATGTATCTATATACCGCATACATATATATGTGCATATCATCTTCCACGTAGTCTTCGTCGCGAGCCCAGCCTCCTCCCCATCAAAAGGGGGTGGAGCCTCACCATGCATTCGGCTCCACCCCCTTTACTGATGGGGAGGGGCTGTGGCTGCTCCTCAGACGGGGTTAACTAGTTGTCAGATAGGGGACATGGGACATCCCAGGACAGTCCATGGCAATCCCAGACATATACCTATGTATAAGGTCAAAAACCGGGGAGGCAACTACCTCCTCTGCCTGAATGGTAGTTATACCCCTCATTTCTACATAGAGTCCAATTCTCTCCCGCTTTTAGAGAGGGTCTGGATACGAGACTACATCTGTACTGGAACACGTCATGCAGCTCTGGTAGAGCTAGCTTGAACCTCTGTAAGTGTTTACATATAATGTCCCTTACATCATAATGTGTCCTGCAAGGCAGTAATTAAGGCATGCTGTGGGAGGCCTGGAACTGATCCTACTGCTGTATGTATGTGGTGGGAGGTATTGTAACAGCTTTCACATAGTTAGACTGAGAGGCTTCCAAACACTAAACATAACACATCTCAACGAGCTGCTGCTTATACATGTACAATATGCACCACCCACTATGTAGACAGGTATATCAGAAGACCAGAATTGGTCAATTCTGTCATTACTGTTTTATACCTATTCTGGTCTATTTTGCATCTGCATTACTTATAGGCTACTGAGATTAGCACTTTTGGACCAGATCTGGTCACAGGACACATCTAGTCACTCCACCCATTGTCACACGACACATCTAGTCACTCCACCCATCGTCACACGACACATCTAGTCACTGCACCCATCGTCACATGACACATCTAGTCACTCCACCCATTGTCACATCTAGTTACTCCACCTATCGTCACATGACACCCATCGTCACATCTAGTCACTCCACCCATCATCACATGACACATCTAGTCACTCCACACATTGTCTCATGACACATCTAGTCACTCCACCCATCGTCACATGACACATCTAGTCACTCCACCCATCATCACATGACACATCTAGTCACTCCACACATTGTCTCATGACACATCTAGTCACTCCACCCATCGTCACATGACACATCTAGTCATTCCACACATTGTCTCATGACACATCTAGTCACTCCATCCATCGTACACGACACGTCTAGTCACTCCACCCATCGTCACATTACACATCTAGTCACTCCATCCATCGTCACATTACACATCTAGTCACTCCACACATCGTCTCATGACACATCTAGTCATTCCACCCATCGTCACACGACACACCTAGTCACTCCACCCATCGTCACACGACACATCTAGTCACTCCTATCGTCACATGACACATCTAGTCACTCCACCCATTGTCACATGACACATCTAGTCACTCCATCCATCGTCACACGACACACCTAGTCACTCCACCCATCGTCACACGACACATCTAGTCACTCCTATCGTCACATGACACATCTAGTCACTCCACCCATTGTCACATGACACATCTAGTCACTCCACCCATTGTCACACGACACATCTAGTTACTCCACTCACCTCCCTTTTGCCACCATGCATGCTGCACTTTGACCTTGTTTCTATTCTGTTTGGCACTTCAATCCCTACATCCTTCAACATTTTAGTGTAAATGTTTTTACACTTTATACATGTGTGTATCCTTTTTGTATTTCCATTGTACTAGGACAGTATTCCTGTTGTATTTGTAAGTTGTGAGTGACTATCCCTCTCCCTCTGTGTCTCCTTCTCTTTCATCTCTTCTCTCTCTCCCTCCCACTCTTCATTCCTTCCTCTCTCACTCTCCCCTCCCTCTGCCTCCAACTCCCTCCCTCCCTCCCTCCCTCCCTCCCCCTCTCCTTCCCTCCCTCCCTTCCTCCCCCTCCCTCCCTCTCTCCTCCCTCCTTCCTTCCTCTGCAGGTGAGTGATCTAGCCCGAGAGTGCCTCCTCTCTCTGACAGCTCCCGTCAATAGTGTGGAGTGTGTGAGGGTTAGTCTTGTGCCCAGACCCTACCTCCAAGAAGAAAGTGGTGTGGTGAATTTGGGCTGAATCCTCAGGCCTGTGTTGAGGAATTTCCACGTTCCAATCAGATTGCACTCCCAACCCTGAGACATAGGATGGAGGGAAGATTGACAGTAAGGGTTCTAAGAACCAGGGTACTTCCAGAGAGTAGACAATATCATGGGTGTGTCCTGTTGTCAGTTCCCTCTCTCCCTCTCATTCTGTCCTCTGTATCCTGTACCATTTTACTACTGCCTCTCTTCTCTCCACCTACCTCTCCTCCTCTTGCCTCCTTACCTCTCTCACTGTGTGCTCCCTTCCCTCTCTTCCACCCCTCCATAGGAGTTTGTGGTGTGGGGAGACTTGCCTGGAAATGGGAGAAAGTGGAGAAGAGGAGGTTATGGCCTGGCTGGATGAGGCAACTCATATGGAGAGATATACTGAGAGTATACTAGGAAATCCTGAGGTATACCATCATGGTGTGTGTGTGTGTGTGTGTGTGTGTGTGTGTGTGTGTGTGTGTGTGTGTGTGTGCGTGTGCGTGTGCGTGTGCGTGTGCGTGTGCGTGTGCGTGTGCGTGTGTATTAATTATGGAGGGTTGAGAAAGAAAAGGGATTACAGATTTGGGAAGGCTTTTGTCAGCGTCACACAACATACAGGCCCCTATGTGCACCATGGCCCAGCCCAGCCCCGCACATCCCACTAGCATGCTCACAGAGGTACTGTACACATGCAACACACATACACACAAGGGAGTAGGACACAGGCCTTGAGAACCAGAGAAGCTGGGTTAAAGATCTTTTGTGGCTAGCCAACTCTCCCCACACCACAAACTCCTATGTAGTTACTCTAAGCAGTGTAGGTATAGTGACAACATACCTTGTGCTGCCTGGGGTGTGCTTGCAACTTCATGCTAGCTAAAGGCTTAGGGGTACATGTATTTGGGGGGGGGAGGGGGGATGTCACAATTTCCTAAGTGGAAGTGCACATTATTGCACCAGGGTGTTATGGGTGCTTGTGTGTGTGTGTGCTTGTGTGTGTGTGTGTGTGTGTGTGTGTGTGTGTGTGTGTGTGTGTGTGTGTGTGTGTGTGTGTGTGTGTGTGTTGTGTCATATGTACACATACATTCAGAACCGTGTTCTCGGCCTAAGAGAAAAGGGTCATGTACTGTATGGCTACTAAACTGCCAACCTCTGCTGGGTGATGGTTTATTCCTTACAGACACCACTGGAGCACAGGACAAGCAATCACCTGACCAGGAGGGGTCAGCCCCTGTTATCAGTCCCCTCCAAGTCTTCACATAGATCTCAGTGGTGGAGGAGAGGTGGAGGGAAGAGATCTGGTGGTGTGGACGACAGTGGCTACCACTCCCAGCAAAGAAGACATACTGTAAGAGCAGATCCAGACACATGTACAGTAGTGTGCCATTCTTCCATGGTTTAGGTACACAGCCACTTGTGTGTACATGTCACATGTCATGTGCATACATTGTTTTAGTGTATTCATAGACCAGTTGGCAGTGCATGGGATGACGTGACATCAATACTTATGAGATATAACCAATGAATTTTGTACTCCTGTAAATCTCCTATTGCTGTGTTGACATGTCCATATTAGGGACTATGTAGTAGTGGCAGTATGTGGATGAGAGATGTACCATACAAACCCCTCACTTAATGTGGCCCATTACATGCTGTATCCCACCCCAGATATAGATGGATGGTAGTGTGTCCATTGTCTAATGTACAAACCCAATTAGGACTGGACAGATCCAGTGATGGCTGGCAATTAGTGGAGGGGCAGTCCCCATCAGACAGCAGTGGGAGGAGGTTTCTAAGAGGTGTGGTGTACTCTCTGAGCAGACTGTCTCCCACACTGGGTTACACACACACACACACACACACACACACACACACACACACACACACACACACACACACACACACACACACACACACACACACACACACACACACACACACACACACACACACACACACACACACACACACACCTGATGTACTTCTGTAGGTGAATGGTAAAGCATAATTGTGGGGAGTGAAGCAAACCATAAAATAAATGAGCTGGTTTGAGAGCAGCCAATGTGGAATAACTGTTATTCCATACACATGCAGTAGTTCGACCTCCTTCCCCACCTCTGACAGCTGCAGGCTCACATTCATGTACAATGTACCACTATAGTACCCAGGCCTTCCCTGTTGTGTGTAATTGTGCGCATTTTAAAATTGGGGAAGCACTTCACTAATTTAGAAGCCAAATGTCTCCCTCCCCCACACACACAATCAAAAATGGGGTAGGCCTGGGAACCGAGGCTATATGGGAATGAGGTCCACTTGTCTTACAGATTATTTACACTGAAGAATTCTCTCCTGTGGTAGATGATTATCACACATTCACAGTATTACGTCATCATTGTCATGTGACATCATACATTGTACAGAACAAGGCAGTTCTATTCCCCTCAAGTGAGAGGTTTAGACCACATAACCACGTAACAAGTTTACATCATATGTACATGTTATCATGTACTGTATATACATCACCACATCCACTGCACATTACATCTGGACTGGTGGCCACCACTCCACTTCACATCTGGACTGCAGTACACTGGATATGTCTCTCTTGTACTTCACTGGCAGCCACAGTATCTTCAAACTTGTATTCTTCTCTTCCACACACTTCAACAGTAACGACACTCTCTCTTCTCCTAGTGACTCATCACTGTTCAGATACAGCTCTTCCAGTGATGAATTATTCTCAAGACCCACACACAATCCTCTCACTCCATCATCTCCTATTGCATTCCCATTCAACAGAAGCACTTTCAGAGTCTTGTTTCTCTCTAATGCTACACCTAACTCCACACTTCCACTGCTGCCAATACTACATATGTCAAGTCGCAGTGTCTCTAGTGAACTGTTTCTCTTTAACATTGTTGCCACGGCTACAGCACCTTCTGATCCAATCTGGTTACCACTCAAGTCCAACTCTCTCAGTGTATGGTTGTCACTTAGTCCACTCACTACTTCTCCTACTCCATCACTAGTCATACTACACAAACTGAGGTCCAACTCCTCTATCTTACAGTGTATTGAATGTCTCAGTAACTGTCCCAGACACACACAGTGAGATGTAGTCAAGTGGCAGTGATCCATGTACAGTCTCCTCATTGAGCTGTTGGCACTCAGTCCTTTACATAATAAGTCAATACTCTCAACTGATATATCATTCTCTCCAATATTCAGACTCTCCAGACTTGTGGTGGAGTGGATATAACTTGCTATACATTCAAAGTCAGGATCACTGATGCCAGTACCAGACATACTCAGTTCTCTCAGTTTACTGCTGTGTAGAGATGACACCAGCTGGACAGCCCCACCACATCCAATGAGTGAGTTACGTGTCAGGTCCAGTCTCTCAAGACATGGCATCCTCTGTACACCTTCAGCTAGCACATCACATGCTCTTCTGTCCAGCTTGTTGTTCAAGAGATTCAGGTGTTGGATATGTTGTAGTAATAAGTTAGGAATAGTCAGAAAATGCTCAACACCATCAGCTGTGATGGAGCCACCCGGGAATGAAGCTGAAACTATTTGACTGGAGATGTCAGTCACAGCAAGTTCATGGTTACAGCCTTTACTGAGAAACTCCATCCCCACATCATCAACTGAGATGAGGTTACAGCGAATACTCCATGTACAGTTGGAGTGAGCTAGACAGTATCCTGCTACAAAGTAGTCAGTGGTAGTTGCAGAGTAGGGCAGTCTCAGTCCTCTCTTACCAGAGCCCAGGACACTTCTAAGGACTGGCAGGTTCTGGGACTCATACAGCCAGCTATACATGGTGACTGCATCTCGACTCAGCAGCTCTGAAAGAAAGTCTACAGGAAGTGACACTAACTTAGTGATCCCTGCCAGGAATTGGAATGTAGTTTTGAATTGTGTAACCTCATAATAGGAATGACCAAATATGGTCTTGATCCTTCTAAAGCCCTTAGTGTCAATGAGTGTCATCTGTTCCTGTGGCTGGAGATGTGAGAGGTGAAGTGCTGCCAGGTACTCCTGGACTGTGTAGTGCAGGAAATTGTACGACACTTAGTCTTCTCCCTCATCGTAAACCTGAGGGACACTCTGCAGGAGACCGAGGGTGGACACACCTTCGGGAAGACTGGAGAATACTATAGTCTGATGGGACACACCTTCATAAGCCAGGGCACACAGTTGCTGGAAGTCTGCTGCCACTCTCTCTGGTAGATCAGCCAATGTCCTCACTTTGATGTTCATGGCACTGTACTTGGGGTGCTGTGTGAGGTACTGTTCCAGTCTCATGAGGACGTAGGCAGAGTAGAGTTGAGTGACAGCGGTTGGAGGATTGTGGGGGGCACACTTGAACACTTGTTCTACAATGGCAGCACTGACTGGGGTGTACATGGCTGCAAGGATGACAGGATGGGATTCAATGTACTGTAAAAAGTCAAGTACTGAAGGCTCAGTTGCTTTCTGTGAGTCAGTTTTGGGAGTATCTGTTGTGGGGAGTTGATGAGTAGTTTGTTGAGATATCTCTCTCTTGTGTATATCAACTTGGTCCTGTGCCAATGCCAGCAGTTCTGTGTGCTGTGATATTCTGTCTCCCATTTGCTGTAGCAGACCTCCAGTGGCCCATGGGCGGCTGGTGATGTAGATTGTGGCAGCTGGTAGCTGGATGCCTCGAATTAGTTGAGTAAAGAGGGAGTCTGATCTCAGATCATCCACTAACTCATCCCAGGCCTCCAGCCAAATCAGACATCCCTTGCCATGATCCTCTACAACATTTTTTGTTACTTCATCTCGAACTTGCTTCTTTGTGTGTCTAAAGAGGCTAGGAAGAGAGGTGATTTGTCTGATGTTGTTGTCTCTGAGGGGCAGCAGTAGCACAATGGAGTAGGCCTGCAGCAGTTTGCCCTCTGCCCACTGCCGACACTGCTCCCAGGCAAATGTGGTTTTCCCCACACCTGGAGCCCCTTCTATCAGGACCACCTTGGGCTGAGACCCATCTGCCATCACTCCCAGCTCATTCAACTCCATGGCTGTCTTCTTGTACACCACATCGTCCATGTCTCCTCGCAGACTGTCTCTAGTGAACCTGTCCATGTCTCCCTGGGAGAGGGTCTGTTTGTCAATCCTGGCCAGACGGAATGGGAGCAAGTGTTTGTGTTTGGAGTTGGTGAGAGTGTGGAGGGGGCTCCTGGATGTGTACAGCTGCTTCAAGTGAGTGGTGTACTGCAGTAGTGGAGCTTCATAGCAGACAACACCATCCACTGTAATGGCCTCAATGTCCATGTCCTTCAGATCAGTGTTCTTTATATCTGCCTGTAAGTGATCTATTAGGGAGGGATGTGCAGAGAATACCAGTGTCACTGATCCTTGGCTAGCCTTCTCCAAAAATAGAGCAAACTTGGGAAGAAGAAGTTTCCTAGCCAAGCTTCCCTTGAGGTGGTCCAAGTCTTGTAATGTGCAGGTGTTCCAGTCCCTACGGCTCTTTATTTCAATGAAGTCACGTAAGAGATCTACAGGAGGTGTCTTGCCACGTACTGGCCAGCACTTTACAAAGTCACAGAGTCTCGTAGTTCTGAAGAATGTGCTGATCTGATCTATATAGTCGTCCATTCTTTTTTGAAGAGCTTCATTTTGAAACTTGTCCAGAACATGTGCCAAAATGTCATAATTCAAAAAGTTAAGGTAAGAGTTTAACTTAATCCAAATTCCTGCTATTGTTTCCTTCTCATCAACAATCTTCTCAATAAATTCTAAATGATGTTCTTGGCCATCGACATCAAATGAAGTCAGTCTAACTTTAAAGGTGTCCACTGGCTGAGTCTTGACTGATTCATATACATCATCTTTCAGCTTTCCAAATGTCTTCTGAAGTGCACGCATTTGTGATACAAGATTGTCAAGTTGTGGTTGGTCTAAATGAAGAGAGAAATTAATTTTATGTTACTATATGTAATGACACCATTCAAGAATGTAGGCACCCTCTCTGGCTAATGCACCCCACTGAATATCCAGTGTTTATATGTCTAATTAATCCACACCACCATGCAGATGGGAAACACTCAAGCTTTATCAAGGACTTATTCCAGTGGCGGATCTAGGAATTTACAAAGGGGGTTGCATGTCGCATGTGAGTTTTGAAACCACACCCAGTTAATTGTATGCACATGTGTGCGAATGCGGAGTTACGTCCGTGTGCGTACAAGTAACCTTATTTTCACACCTGCTCAGTTTCAGTAAATCTCTTGAAGATCAATAATCGCTGGGTATATAGGCACTAGGCGTCCGCAAATATTTATAGCGTGCTAGCGCTCGCGCGCGACAAACACATGAAATCGACAGTAAGTCAGATGCGCGTGTTCGTGAGATGGGAGCTTTTATACAGTCGCAACAAAAGGGGGTTTCAGTGGAAACCTCTGAAACCCCCCTAGATCCGCCACTGTATTCCGCATGCATCTGTAACATATTTACCAGTGTCCTGATTGCCGCAATATCTTCTCCTAATGTTATCTGCAATGTGTTGTCTTCCAATAGCAGCACAGCACAGAGCATCCACCACTGTCTGCCAGGTGGGGGAGGGGGTCGTGTTAGAGAGCCAGCAGGACAGCATTTCTAGCAGACAGTCATCAGGATTGTTCAAATACTGAGTCCTGATAGCCTTCAGATCTGATATGGGTACTTTCAGCTGCACTCCAAGATGGTACCATTTATCTCTGACTTCAAATAGAGCATTTTGCAGAGTTGCCAGATCATCAGTAGTGAGGGTATCTGTATGGGATGGAGTAGCAGAACATCACGTATCATGCTGCTTTAACATTGGATTATTGTGAGTGGATCAAGCCCACCAGTTTACTCAAACGGATATTTCCTATACGATACTGATACACACAATAGTTCACATTTTACGTGCACACTGAGTGCTCGCCAAATGTACTGTATTGACCTCCAGTATCTAAATATTCTCCCCCTCTTACCAGGGCCTGGGTTACGCTCCACATCTCCAGCTTGCATTAGCAGCATTTGATTCACAAACACAATCATGGTCACCACCCTTTGGTCAGTGACAGAGCAATCTGTGGAGGAATAAGTGACAATGTCAATGAAATGCACTTGTAAAGTGCGTAACCCTCGTGCAGTTATGACTACCAAGTAAATATATTAGAACTCCTGACTCTCTTCGTGCCGCTCTGCATACTTGTAGCTAATGCAAAACTATATCTAACAGCAAGTTGTGATTGTTGCGATCTCCAATTAATGCACACCTTCAGGCATAAACCGCTGCCTCTGACGATACAGCTCCAGACTTACTATTACAAAGTAGCAATACTGCTTGTCGACATATCCATGTTTGGCAATCACAACAATCATGGTTAATGAAAATCGGTGATTTAACCACTTTTCTTCAACAACGCAGTTCACATGTCAGGTCTCTTCTTTCTGCTCCAGACATTAACTGTGGCAAGCACTAATGATGCTTCTTCATATCTCCACGTTTGGTACTCATAGGAGTCATGGTTTACGAGAAAACTTGCTTACAGACAGACAGATAGACAGACAAACAGACAGACAGACACACACACACAGTGTAGGATGTACAGAGGTTTTCAGGTTGGTTGTCCGATTCCGAGTTCAATGTATCATGCATGTGCACACCGACTGGCCCTATGAACGAGCCATGTAGCCGCAAATAGTAAGTACACCACTCTTTACGTTCATATTGGACTAAGACTCCTTCAAATATAAACGTCATAAACAGTGGCACACTTACTATTGGCTGCTACATGGCTCGTTCGTAGGCCAGTTGGTGTGCGAATGCGTGATATGTGACCTCGGAATTGGGCAACCAACATAAAAACCTCTGTACGAATTAAACCTGACTACAATAACCCTCGTGGGAGGGTTAATAATACAATGTACAGGTCCACTCAACTCTCTCTGCACTGACCGTGACAGTGGAACTGGAGTATATGTCCACACAGTAAGATCAACAGTTGGGACAGAAATGATGTCACCAGCACAGCATTGGGCCTTGTTCTCATTGCTAGCACCCGAGTCTTTCCCCTGCTAGCTGATTGACACACACACTCACTGCCTTCCTTCATCTTCTCCTTGCACTGCTCTACACCAGACGATACAAGCTGTGCTATCGTCACCAACAGAACTACACATCCATTGTACACGACAGGATCACTTGCCTTCAGCCACTTCTTCCAGCCGAGTCCAATGGGGCTTTGTGGCTTGGCAGCCACAGCATTAGCCATGCATTACCCCTACAGCTACCCTCCACTGTTCCACACCCACTGGCATGACTGAGAGTGGGATGGTAAGGATGGATGAGAGTGTACTTGGAGAGAGGCTAGTAGGATATGTCTTTATCTATTGTCTATTGAAAGGTGAGTAGTTAGGTCAGTGGATGTGAAGGGAGAGGTGTGGAGAACGTATATCCGATGATCAAAAATGGGCGTGGCTCCAGTTGCAAAATCGCGCCGCTAGTGAGTACTTCACGTCAACTCAGAGAGCGAACGAGGGAGTCGATTAATTGACGGAAGTAGTAAGGTCTCTTTTACTTATCACGAAGCAGCTCGTACAGTGTAGGGGAGGTCGATAGCCTGAACAGTGAACCACCCACAAATAAACAAATAAGGTCAAAGTACAAAACGCCTACACATGAGGTCACATTCCATACTGCATGGACTGGAGGCAGAATCTACTCCTGTACTTGTACTTGAGAAGTGACTGCACGTTCAGAGAATCACGTCTTTCTTCTACCTGAGAGTGTCGTGGTAAGGTATGGAGCTATATTTGTGGTGTACACTGTGTAATCAATGAGTAGCAGGCAATGCTTTATATAGCAGGAGGATCTGCGGTTGTTAGTGGTCTCTAATTAGAACTTTTTCTCCGTATTCCCCCTTCCTCTCCCCCTCTCCTCCCAGCTGGGTGTAGGTAATGGAGGGTAAGGACTACCCAACTTGTAGTAAGAGTGGAGTAAGAAAAATACGTACTCCGTGGGACAACAGCTCCAATCTGCTGTTTGATGAACTGGTAGGGGTCAAAGGATCACCTCAAACCCCGCCCACTAGGGACCTTCCCAGCCAGAGAAAGAGGTACAATGTATTTAACTGTAGTTACATGTACATGTGTGGGTTGGTGAGGTGGGTTTCCTGTCTTCCTTCTAACTAGTGTGATATGTTTTCTACAGTCATATGTACTTCTACATACCCCTCTCCATTTCAGGGGGTCCTAATTAGAGGGGTTCCCCACTGTATCAAACCACATTGAGTGTTCCCCTCTCTCCCCAGTCCCAGCTCTGTACAGTGGTACAGCTGGTAGAGCTGGGGGGGGGTTATATTAGGTGCCTTTGGCAGTGAGATGCCTTGGGTGAGACGTGTGTGTGTGTGTGTGTGTGTGTGTGTGTGTGTGTGTGTGTGTGTGTGTGTGTGTGTGTGTGTGTGTGTGTGTGTGTGTGTGTGTGTGTGTAGCTGGACTAGCAGCAGATAGTGCTCCCCTCTAAGACGAATTCACTACTTGATAACTTTAATAGTTTTGTCATCTTCAATACCTACTTCCAATGATGGTATTTCATCTAGATGTAGGTGTGCAGAGCAACCTTATATACATGATGTACAATGTAAATGTAAAGTCATCCCAGCCAGCTCAGCTGGTTGAGGTGGCCTCAGTAGTGCAGTCAGTAGTACATCTGTAATAGTCACGTCACCAGATCCTCTCTAAAAGCGGGAGAGGGTCTGGTAACATTCCTGTAGCAGACTTGTGCGGCATTTTTCTACTGCAGGAATGTTACCAGACCCTCTCCCGCTTTTAGAGAGGGTCTGGGTATGACTGAAAAGTACAATTCCCCCCGAAGTATAGGACTAGTCAAGTGTGGTGTGTGCATGTGTGCATGCACATACAACACACATACACATATTCCTGTGCACATTGATGGGTGTGGTCATGTATGAGTAGTCTTCTGTATATGTGTTCACTTCATTAGAGCTGATGATGAAAGGTCACGACAGAAAAAGAATAAGAAGGAGCGAGAGAGAGTGAAGTCTAAAAAGGAATGTCTTAAAAAGGTAAGACTTGCCAAACAGATAACCATATGTTGTGGACTGTACATGTAATAACTAATGAGGTTCAATGTAACATTTGAGTTCATCTATTTAGTGAAGCTCTGCCCAGCACATAACAGTTAAAATGTGAAAATACCAGTGTCAATAATATGATTGTTGTGTACCATTATCCTGTACTCCCGTATTGTTAACCAGATGTGTGTGCGTATTGTAGTCTCACAGTAAACAGTAAGCAAGTGCCAATTTTGAGGTAGACTGTTTGATAATGATGATGAAGAGGGAGAAATGAAGCAATTTTCTGCATGTCACTCTAGCATTGTCAGTCTCACCATGTATAGCATCTAAAAAGACTTGCATGTACAGCTGCAGCATGTGGGAGTTTGAACCATTTCTCTATTCAGGAGCGTAACTAGAAATGAGTCTCAGGAGAGAGGCATTAGTCTACATATATGCACATGCACATATGATCGCTTAATGTGTGAGCAGGTACAGTGTGCAGTGCTGTAAGTAGTACATGTATGTGACTTTTTAGTTAGCGTGGACACACATGCCTGTGCTTTCATCGTGTGTCTATTCCACACCACACTATTTTTTCACGCTTTCGGTGCGATTACTTGTTCATAAGGACACCAAAAAAAGACGACAAGTGGCCTCGTCTGCCTCAATGCTAGTATAACTTTTGCTGCTTGCACTCTCACTTGTGGTTGGCTGTTGCATGCTTGTGCTGTTGCTCGCTCTTTGTTAGCCCTAGCCTTTTACATGTTTAGCTGCTCGCTCACAGCAAAGCTTCATAAGTTATGTATAAGGTCAAAAACCTGGGAGGCAACTACCTCCTCTGCCTGAATGGTAGTTATGTCCCTCATTTCTACATAGAGTCCAATTCTCTGATGATATTATACAAGGTAATGACAAGGTGATGTATTTTATGTAGGTCGTTAGCTTTTTAATGGAATCTCCTTACATAGCTGAATCTCAGAAAAAAGAAGATGGACTGAAGGTATGTATGGAGGTATGTGTATGTGTGACTACATCTGTACTGGAACACGTGATGCAGCTCTGGTAGAGCTAGCTTGAACCTCTGTAAGTGTTTACATATAGTGTCCCTTACATCATAATGTGTCCTGCAAGGCAGTAATTAAGGCATGCTGTGGGAGGCCTGGAACTGATCCTAATACTGCTGTATGTATGTGGTGGGAGGTATTGTAACAGCTTTCACATAGTTAGACTGAGAGGCTTCCAAACACTGAACATACCACATCTCAACCAGCTGCTGCTTATACATGTACAATATGCCCCACCCACTATGTAGACAGGTCTATCAGAAGACCAGAATTGGTCAATTCTGCCATTACTGTTTTATACATGTACCAATTCTGGTCTATTTTGCATCTACATTACTTATAGGCTACTGAGATTAGCACTTTTGGACCAGATCTGGTCACAGGACACATCTAGTCACTGCACCCATTGTCACACGACACATCTAGTCACTCCACCCATCGTCACATGACACATCTAGTCACTCCACCCATCGTCACACAACACATCTAGTCACTCCACCCATCGTCACACGACACACCTAGTCACTCCACCCATTGTCACACGACACATCTAGTCACTCCACCCATTGTCACACGACACATCTAGTCACTCCACCCATTGTCACAAGACACATCTAGTCACTCCACCCATTGTCTCATGACACATCTAGTCACTCCACCCATCGTCACACAACACATCTAGTCACTCCACCCATCGTCACATGACACATCTAGTCACTCCACCCATCATCACACAACACATCTAGTCACTCCACCCATTGTCACATGACACATCTAGTCACTCCACCCATCGTCACACAACACATCTAGTCACTCCACCCATCGTCACATGACACATCTAGTCACTCCACCCATCGTCACACGACACATCTAGTCACTCCACCCATCATCACACGACACATCTAGTCACTCCACCCATCGTCACACAACACATCTAGTCACTCCACCCATTGTCACACGACACATCTAGTCACTCCACCCATTGTCACACGACACATCTAGTCACTCCACCCATTGTCACACGACACATCTAGTCACACGACACATCTAGTCACTCCACCCATCATCACACAACACATCTAGTCACTCCACCCATTATCACATGACACATCTAGTCACTCCACCCATTGTCACACATCTAGTCACTCCACCCATCGTCACACGACACATCTAGTCTCACGACACATCTAGTCACTCCACCCATCGTCACATGACACATCTAGTCACTCCACCCATCGTCACACGACACATCTAGTCACTCCACCCATCATCACACGACACATCTAGTCACTCCACCCATCGTCACACAACACATCTAGTCACTCCACCCATTGTCACACGACACATCTAGTCACTCCACCCATTGTCACACGACACATCTAGTCACTCCACCCATTGTCACACGACACATCTAGTCACACGACACATCTAGTCACTCCACCCATCATCACACAACACATCTAGTCACTCCACCCATTATCACATGACACATCTAGTCACTCCACCCATTGTCACACATCTAGTCACTCCACCCATCGTCACACGACACATCTAGTCTCACGACACATCTAGTCACTCCACCCATCGTCACACGACACATCTAGTCACTCTACCCATCGTCACATGACACATCTAGTCACTCCACCCATTGTCACACATCTAGTCATTCCACCCATTGTCACACATCTAGTCACTCCACCCATCGTCACACAACACATCTAGTCACTCCATCCATCGTCACACAACACATCTAGTCACTCCTCCCATCGTCACACGACACATCTAGTCACTCCACCCATTGTCACATGACACATCTAGTCACTCCACCCATTGTCACATGACACATCTAGTCACTCCACCCATCGTCTCACGACACATCTAGTCACTCCACCCATTGTCACATGACACATCTAATCACTCCACCCATCATCACACAAGACATTTAGTCACTCCACCCATCGTCACACGACACATCTAGTCACTTCACCCATTGTCACATGACACATCTAGTCACTCCACCCATCGTCATATGACACATCTAGTCACTCCACCCATCGTCACATAACACATTTAGTCACTCTACCCATCATCACATCTAGTCACTCCACCCATTGTTACATGACACATCTACTCCCTCCATCCATCGTCACATGACACATCTAGTCACTCCACCCATTGTCACACAACACATCTAGTCACTCCACCCATCGTCACATGACACATCTAGTCACTCCACCCATTGTCACACAACACATCTAGTCACTCCACCCATCGTCACATGACACATCTAGTCACTCTACCCATCGTCACATGACACATCTAGTCACTCCACCCATTGTCACACCACACATCTAGTCACTCTACCCATCGTCACATGACACATCTAGTCACTCCACCCATTGTCACACATCTAGTCACTCCACCCATTGTCACACAACACATCTAGTCACTCCACCCATCGTCACATGACACATCTAGTCACTCCACCCATTGTCACATGACACATCTAGTCACTCCACCCATTGTCACACAACACATCTAGTCACTCCATCCATCGTCACACAACACATCTAGTCACTCCACCCATCGTCACACGACACACCTAGTTACTCCATCCACCTGCCTTTGCCAGCATGCATGCTGCACTTTGACCTTGTTTTTATTCTGTTTGGCACTTCAATCCCTACATCCTTCAACATTTTAGTGAAAATGTTTTTACACTTTATACATGTGTGTATCCTTTTTGTATCTCCATTGTACTAGGACAGTATTCCTGTTGTATTTGTAAGTTGTGAGTGACTATCCCACTCCCTCTGTGTCTCCTTCTCTTTCATCTCTTCTCTCTCTCTTCATTCCTTCCTCTCTCACTCTCCCCTCCCTCTGCCTCCAACTCCCTCCCTCCCTCCATCCCTTCCTCCCTCCCTCCCTCCATCCCTTCCTCCCTCCCTCCCTCCCTCCCTCCCTCCCTCCCTCCCTCCCTCTCCCTCCCTCCCTCCTCTGCAGGTGAGTGATCTAGCTCGAGAGTGCCTCCTCTCTCTGACAGCTCCTGTCAATAATGTGGAGTGTGTGAGGGTTAGTCTTGTGCCCACACCCCACCTCCAAGAGTAAAAGGGTCTGGTGAATTTGGGCCTTCCTCAGGCCTCCAATCAGATTGCAGAAGAACCCTGTCATGTGACAAAATTAATTACACACATATCATGCATTCTCTATCACCTACTGCCAAGCCTACAGCCTCGTGAAGGAATGGTGATGATGTCAAGAGTAAACACACTTGTAAGGCACATCGATTTGCATGTAGCTATCCTGGAGGCCATACAGAAGATGGGCTATGATTGACCTTCAGATAGCCAAGTAATTAGTCACTCTGTTCGTGGGAATGATGTTTATATTTCTCTACCAACTGGCAGGGGCAAATCTCTCTGCTATGCTTTATTCCATACACACATGTGACACTAATTGCATTCCAATAATGCTTATGTGTACACTGGTAGCCTGGAGATTCAGTCACAATTCACCAGACCTTTGGAGGTGGGGGGTGGGCACAAGACTACTCCCCCCTCCCCTCCTAGCTGGTGTAAGTAATGGAGGGTAAGGGTAAGGACACACTCCCAACCCTAAGACATAGGATGAGGGGAAGATTGACAGTAAGGGTTCTAAGAACTAGGGTACTTCCAAGGAGTAGACAATATCCTAGGGAGGCTGTGTGTGTCCTCTTGTCAGTTCCCTCTCTCCTTCCCATTCTGTCCTCTGTATCCTGTACCATTTTACTACTGCCTCTCCCCACCAACCTCTCCTCCTCTTGCCTCCTTACCTCTCTCTCTGTGTGCTCCCTTCCCTCTCTTCCACCCCTCCTTCTCCCATTTCCAGGCAAGTATGTGAAAGTGGAGAAGAGGAGGTTATGGCCTGGCTGGATGAGGCAACTCATGTGGAGAGATATACTGAGAGTATACTAGGAAATCCTGAGGTATACCATCATGGTGTGTGTGTGTGTGTGTGTGTGTGTGTGTGTGTGTGTGTGTGTGTGCGTGTGCGTGTGCGTGTGCGTGTGCGTGTGCGTGTGCGTGTGCGTGTGTGTGTGCGTGTGCGTGTGCGTGTGCGTGTGTATTAATTATGGGGGGTTGAGAAAGAAAAGGGATTACAGATTTGGGAAGGCTTTTGTCAGCGTCACACAACATACAGGCCCCTATGCATCAAAATGTGCACCATGGCCCAGCCCAGCCCCGCACATCCCACTAGCATGCTCACAGAGGTACTGTACACATGCAACACACATACACGCAAGGGAGTAGGACACAGGATGCCCCGGCCTTGAGAACCAGAAATGCTGGGTTAAAGATCTTTTGTGGCTAGCCAACTCTCCCCACACCACAAACTCCTATGTAGTTACTCTAAGCAGTGTAGGTATAGTGACAACATACCTTGTGCTGCCTGGGGTGTGCTTGCAACTTCATGCTAGCTAAAGGCTTAGGGGTACATGTATTTGGGGGGGGGGGGGGGGGGGGATGTCACAATTTCCTAAGTGGAAGTGCACATTATTGCACCAGGGTGTTATGGGTGCTTGTGTGTGTGTGCTTGTGTGTGTGTGTGTGTGTGTGTGTGTGTGTGTGTGTGTGTGTGTGTGTGTGTGTGTGTGTGTGTGTGTGTGTTGTGTCATATGTACACATACATTCAGAACCGTGTTCTCGGCCTAAGAGAAAAGGGTCATGTGCTGTATGGCTACTAAACTGCCAACCTCTGCTGGGTGATGGTTTATTCCTTACAGACACCACTGGAGCACAGGACAAGCAATCACCTGACCAGGAGGGGTCAGCCCCTGTTATCAGTCCCCTCCAAGTCTTCACATAGATCTCAGTGGTGGAGGAGAGGTGGAGGGAAGAGATCTGGTGGTGTGGACAACAGTGGCTACCACTCCCAGCAAAGAAGACATACACAGTCGTATCGCCAAGTAACAGAATACGGAGATTTATTGAAAAATCGGAAGTAGTCTACGTGACCGCATTCCATCATGTAATTAACGGCCGCTCGATTTCCGGTAAGTTTCTAGAGCTTCCCCCTGAGAAGTAAGCGGCTCCCAGCACAAACTGTGCTAGCGACAGTATAGAACTATGCATGGAGTCCACATATACCAAGAATTAAGCTGAAGTGATGTCGCGTTTCGCTGGTAGAGCTCGTCAAGTGCGAGACGTCTTCTCGCAGCTCGTGCGAGGTAGGCGCGGTTAACCGTAGAGCACTTTTTGCGCCCCACTCTGAGAACCACGAAACCTATACCAGTCTGTAGCATAGGAATAGGGCTATGACGTGTTATTAGTGTCAAAATTAATACGCTCGTACTCCGAATTGATGAGGTCGCTACATAATTTTATGAGGTCGCTTTGAGGGCGGTCATAATGTTATGAGGTCGCTAGAAAACTTTATGAGGTCGGTCATAATGTTATGAGGTCGCTAGAAAACTTTATGAGGTCGGTCATAATGTTATGAGGTCGCTAGAAAACTTTTTGAGGTCGGTCATAATGTTATGAGGTCGCCAGAAAACTTTATGAGGTCGGTCATAATGTTATGAGGTCGCTAGAAAACTTTTTGAGGTCGGTCATAATGTTATGAGGTCGCTAGATAATTTTGAGGTCAGTCATAATGTTATGAGGTCGGTATGAGGGCGTTAGGTCGCTCTGAGGACGGTCATGATTTATGAAGCCGCTATGAGAACGTGAGGTCGCCATATAATTTTTGGAGGACCGTCGTTGTTTTTGTAGTCTACATTCCAATTATTCTCCCACGCAACTAGAAGCCGTTATGACTGTCATGTGACTCTCACGTAGTCCAAGCACGCGTAACGTTTCCTACCCTTATGGCCATGGCGTCTACAAGCAGTTCCTCTAGAGCGGATAACACGCCATATGCTACCAGTACCGGGTTGAATAGTGAGCTTTTGGAAGCAAGCGTTGGAGTGTGTCAAAGAGTGAAGCGACTAGTAACCTGTTATGAGGAAGGTAGAGAACCAGATAAACTGGACTGTCTTGTTTATCATGTGGAAAGGCTGCATCGCATTTTGCTGGCCCTGAACTCTAGCAACAGAGAAGTTGTGGATACAGTTGGTATGAGTTTGACTTTGCTTGAAGACCTCAACAGGTCACAAAGCATGAGGAATGAGTGTGGATATACACCCCGGGTACTCCAGGAGAACCGTAGGGGATGTCCAAAGTTGGAGATCAACCAAGAACAGCTTGAATACCTCCTGCATTTGGGGTTCAATTGTCCAAAGATAGCTGAAGTTCTTGGTGTTAGTACAAGTACCATAAGAAGAAGAATGACTGAATTTGGATTGAGTATAGCTTCTTTATACTCCAGTATCACAGACCAAGAGCTGGACATGCTTGTTTCGCAAATTAAGGAGGAGTTCCCAAATTGTGGCTCTCGTTTAATGCATGGACATTTGCTAAGCCGAGGTCACCGAATTTCTCAGACACGTATTAGGGAAGCTCTACACAGGGTTGACTCTGAAGGAGTTGCAATACGATGGACTTCTGCTGTACAGCGGCGCAAGTATGCTGTTTCTTCACCCCTATCGCTTTGGCATCTTGATGGGAACCACAAACTCATAAGGTGACAGGTAGTGTGTTAGTTTATATCATACGCTAAAATGCAGTACCATGGTAATCTGGCAACCGTGATACAACGCACACACACACACACACACACACACACACACACACACACACACACACACACACACACACACACACACACACACACACACACACACAAGTAGTGAGTACAGATACAGGCCTAAGTAAAAAGAATGAGCATGAAAGGTGTCCTTTTGGTGATTATAACTCAGTGGTATTGCACTAGGATACTGGTGCCTAGTCTCGTAAAGTTTCAGTAATTATTTTACTGCCCTATTGTTTGATTTACACAACATGCACACATTGCACAATATTGGCTAACAGGTGGAGACTTGTGGTTCACGGAGGAGTTGATGGATACTCCAGATTATCTGTTTACTTACACTGCTCAAGCAATAATCGAGCGAATACTGTACTGCAACTTTTCAGGGATGCAGTCACTATCCATGGTCTACCTTCACGCATTCGAATTGACAAGGGTGGTGAAAATGTTGATGTAGCAATGTACCTTCTCACACACCCTATGCGTGGGCCTGGACGTGGTACAGTGATAGTTGGCAAAAGTACACATAATCAGCGCATAGAAAGAATGTGGAGGGATGTCTATGAAGGTGTTCTTGGCTTTTATCATGGGCTATTCAACCACCTGGAATCTGTTAGTATGCTTGATCCAAACAATGACCTTTACCTCTTTTGTCTGCACATGGTTTATATTCCTCGGATCAACAGACATCTCAAGTGTTGGAAAGATGCATGGGCTAAGCATCCTACGAGCTCAGAGCATAACCTCTCACCAGAACAGCTGTGGACGAGTGGCCTACAGAGAATTGCTACATCTAACAGTCATATTGCTAATGAGGTATTTGAGAGCTTCGAGGAGGTAAGTTATATCTTATACTTGAATTGTGATGCAATACATCATGATCACAACTGCAGGATCAATTGGAAGACTTTGGTGTTGATTGGGATGGTCCTGTTCCTCTTGAAGACACAAGTGACACTTTGTGTGTGCCAGACACACCTAATCCTCTTAGCAGTGCTGACATGGAAGAGCTACAAGCTCTTGTTGCACCTCTAGACCCAAGTGTCTACTATGGAATAGATTTGTATGAAAGAACTCTATTGTTTGTATCACAGAAAATTGGATGTTCTCTGTAATTCTTTTTTTAATTGTACAGGTGGCAATGCACTAATTATGTAGTAAAATTGGTGATGGTTTGTGATATATAATATCAGATGATATATACTATGGCTGTAGTGAGGATGCTCTAAGTCATAATTATGTAGCAAAATCGGTGATGGTTTGTGATATATATACTATGGCTGTAGTGAGGATGCTATGTAGCAAAATCGGTGGTGGTTACGTAATTATTGCGCATGCGTAGATTGGTGGCTTGTCGACTAGGTTGGCTCGCTCCCGCTCGCCAATAAAGTACCTGACCGTTCTCTAGGCAAATTATGTAGCGAGCTCATAACTATTTGACCAGCGAGTTCATAACATAATGACCATGATCGACCTCATAACGTTATGACCGACCTCATAAAATTATCTAGCGACCTCATAACATTATGACCGACCTCATAAAGTTTTCTAGCGACCTCATAACATTATGACCGACCTCATAAAATTATCTAGCGACCTCGTAACGTTATGACCGACCTCATAAGTTTTCTAGCGACTCATAAAGTTTTCTAGCGACCTCATAACATTATGACCGACCTCATAAAGTTTTCTAGCGACCTCATAACATTATGACCGACCTCATAAAGTTTTCTAGCGACCTCATAACATTATGACCGACCTCATGAAATTATCTAGCGACCTCGTAACGTTATGACCGACCTCATAAGTTTTCTAGCGACCTCATAACATTATGACCGACCTCATAAAGTTTTCTAGCGACCTCATAACATTATGACCACCCTCAAAGCGACCTCATAAAATTATGTAGCGACCTCATCAATTCGGAGTACGGGCGTATTAATTTTGACACTAATAACACGTCATATGGGCTACAATATATGTAGTACTGCTCTGGGATCCAGATCCGTACGCGGAGATATGCGCTTTGGTATGCGGCTTATATATTTGCCACGTGGTATGCGTTCAATGTAGCTATGAGCAGTGAACGTGAATGTGAGAGCGGGTTTTCTGGAGAGCAGAGCCGTTGTTCTCTGTGCAGGGAGCGTCTTAGATCCCAACATACTCATTTTGGGCAGTGGAAAAGTGAGTTGCAGCAGTTCCTCCTAAAGTACACTGAAATACCAGCTTCATGTGTCTGTAAGGCATGTGAACGCAGCATCCGACGAGGGTTTGATGGTAAATTTGTTGGAGAGTATATTCCTCGTTGGATAAAGCATGGGATTAAAAAGCAAAAGCAGTGTTGCTGTGTACCTGGATGTGACAAAACCTCTGAGCGGAGTTGTGTGTTTGCATCTTTTGATGTTATACGTGAGGCATCAAGTGTGAGTGTCAGCGAGGAGGAAGTAGCCAATGTATCTAGTCCATTTTTTCTATGTCGTCAGCATTATTATGATACCTTCTCCTACTGCCGAAGTAGTAATGAGTGTGCATTATGTGGTAGTAAAAGCAACCACCATGTAATTATTGAGAAATATCTGGCGTTTGCCACAACCTGAGAGCATCACACTGTTGTTAAGTGAGATTGGAAATTTTGAAAAAGAATTGACAGTAGAGAGCATTGTATGCAACAGCTGCTATCTGTTATGTAAGAGGTTGTTGCAGCAGAGTGGAGAGGATCTCCGCTCTGCAGATAGCATAATGGAAAATCTGAAAACTAAACTAGGTGATCTGGAAGAGAAGGTGACCCACTGTGTTGATAGTAGTGAACTAGTACTACTTCAAACTGCCCTTTTTCTAGGGGAGGAAATGTTAGCTCATCATGCCGTAACTTTTCCAAAGATATACCAGGGATATGTCTCCCTTCTAAATAGAGATAGTCAGGACACAGTGCAATCCCCAAAATATAAAGTCCTTTTGTTTCTGGGAAAAGAGTTTGGTGATTTAATGTCTTCATCCTGCCCCTGTCCGAGAATTGGTAGGTTATTGTACCGAGCCAAGTGTGACCCCTATGTGATGCTGTCCCATGCCTTGGGAGCAACCAAGAACATAAGCACTCAGGGTACGGGGGGTACTGGGGGTACTGGTTCCAAGGCTCTGCCTATACAACAAGTTGCCTCCTATCTCAATGAGAGAGTCCATGATTTGTCCTCAAACATTATTGCTAAGTATGATGAGGCACCTAGTGAGAGTTGTGGGTTTGAGTTGGAGGAATTTGTTAGTTGTATTTCCCCTGATTTGTGGGAAATGATGGATGTATTAACACTTCCTAAATACCTTAATCGTGGCCGAAAGCAGTCAGAATCCCATGCACATGACAGAAAAATTAAAATTGCATACTTGGTGTGTGTGGTTATGTTTTGTGCTAGTGGAGGCCGTTGTTCTGTCCCACTTCACACACTGTTGACTGATTACATAGAGGCTACTGGTGGCTCTTCTGAGCTAATATCTGTGTTAAATAAAGTAGGGGCTGTTGCATCTAGTGAAACATTGGACAGGCACATTATGAAAGTGTGGTGGTGATTCTGGCTCCTCTCTCAGTGATGCTGACATTGATGAGGATAACCTGTGAACTGCCCTCTGAGCTCCACTGCCCAAGATGATAGATCATACACCAGCCTCTATGTCATGCGAATGACCTTAGTCTCTTCTTGTGACTATGGTTTGCAAGACTGGAGGGTACACATATAGAAGGCATTGTTTATGCAGTATCGTGTGTTGTATATACTACACATGCACATGTTATCATGTGCATATCTCCGCGTAGGGATCTGGATCCCAGAGCAGTACTATATATATTGTAGCCCTATTCCTATGCTACAGACTGGTATAAGTTTCGTGGCGCTCAGAGTGGGGCGCAAAAAGTGCTCTACGGTTAACCATGCCTACCTCGCACGAGCTGCGAGAAGACGTCTCGCACTTGACGAGCTCTACCAGCGAAACGCGACGTGACTTCAGCTTAATTCTTGGTATATGTAGACTCCATGCATAGTTCTATACTGTCGCTAGCACAGTTTGTGCTGGGAGCCGCTTACTTCTCAGGGGGAAGCTCTAGAAACTTACCGGAAATCGAACTGCCGTTAATTAAACGGTGGAATTTCTGCGCGTATGCATTTTCCGTTTTTCAATAAATCTCCGTATTCTGTTACTTGGCGATACGACTGTACAGATCCAGACACATGTACAGTAGTGTGCCATTCTTCCATGGTTTAGGTACACAGCCACTTGTGTGTACATGTCACATGTCATGTGCATACATTGTTTTAGTGTATTCATAGACCAGTTGGCAGTGCATGTGATGACATGACATCAATACTTATGAGATATAACCAATGAATTTTGTACTCCTGTAAATCTCCTATTGCTGTGTTGACATGTCCATATTAGGGACTATGTAGTAGTGGCAGTATGTGGATGAGAGATGTACCATACAAACCCCTCACTTAATGTGGCCCATTACATGCTGTATCCCACCCCAGATATAGATGGATGGTAGTGTGTCCATTGTCTAATGTACAGACCCAATTAGGACTGGACAGATCCAGTGATGGCTGGCAATTAGTGGAGGGGCTGTCCCCATCAGACAGCAGTGGGAGGAGGTTTCTAAGAGGTGTGGTGTACTCTCTGAGCAGACTGTCTCCCACACTGGGTTACACACACACACACACACACACACACACACACACACACACACACACACACACACACACACACACACACACACACACACACACACACACACACACCTGATGTACTTCTGTAGGTGAATGGTAAAGCATAATTGTGGGGAGTGAAGCAAACCATAAAATAAATGAGCTGGTTTGAGAGCAGCCAATGTGGAATAACTGTTATTCCATATACATGCAGTAGTTCGACCTCCTTTCCCACCTCTGACAACTGCAGGCTCACGTTCATGTACATTGTACCACTATAGTACCCAGGCCTTCCCTGTTGTGTGTAATTGTGCGCATTTTAAAATTGGGGAAGCACTTCACTAATTTAGAAGCCAAATGTCTCCCTCCCCCACACAATCAAAAATGGGGAAGGCCTGGGAACCGAGGCTATAGTGTTAGTGGAGGAGGGGAAATTGAGACTTACTACCACTCATTTGAAACATTTTGTGATATTTACTTCCAGAACCTGTAACCTAGCAACACAGTGTTTGAGGTCAGAGTTCAGCCAGCAGATCCGTGCCCATGCCTTCATCCCTAAAATCACCTCCTCTTTGAAGGACCTCCTCCAGTACCCTGTGAGTATGTGAGGGAGAGAGAGGGAGAGGGGGAGAGGGGGGGAGAAGGAGAATGTACATGTGTACCATTGGCTTGTGCGTGTGTACAGCATGTGTAGTGTAGAATTTGCTTTTTGTACATGTCATGTACAATATGTACATATATTCCACCAGAGTAGATCTCTGTCTCACTAGCTCTGTTCTGTTCTATGTCGTGACCAGAGACAAACTGAACTTGGACTGGGACAAGACTGGAATAGGTACATGTACATACTGTAAAGTACTGTACATGTACATATTGTTATGTATCACTTGCTGATATTGTGCATGTCATTTCCGGATTGGTTAGGTTATGTAGTGTTATGTAATCATCCTAATCAGGTAGGGGCTAATGTAGATGTGTCTACCTTGACACTGTGTAATGACAGTGTACCTGTGTACACAGATGATGGTGAGTTAAGGAGAACACTACAGTTGCACGGGGGAAGCAGGGAACTGGTAGTAGAGTACTCATCAAAACACCAAAGGTGCACACAACATTACAACTGCTTATATATACATGTACTCATCGGGAACTATTTCACTTCCTGGCATTCAGCATGTTAGGGTAAAGATGTTAATAATGGAGATGAATTCATATACAACAAGGAGTTCAGGCATCGAATGTGCTGGATCAAAATCAACGAAGTCCAGTTGAAGGAAACTGTAAGTATACACATATCTGGTGTGGAGTGTGTTGGTAATATTACCAATGTGTATGTCTCTCAATAGCATGAAGAGAACACTTCTACAAATGAGTCTTCCAGGACAGACAGTATCAGGTATACATGTAGTGGGACAGTGTTCACCTTACCTACACACTGTCCTTTATGGCCATCATACACAATGTTCTTTACAGTCATCATGCACTAATTGGCAATAGGGCATGTTGCATACCACTGTAGTGTCAATTAGGGAATGATAAGTAAACAATATAAATGTCATTGATACAAGTGTTCCACCGAAGACTTTACCACAAGTTTAGAATCACTATAGAGTGTGTGTGTTTCCTTTGTCTGTAGGTGGATGCAGCTACGAAGATGAGAAGAACACTACCTCATAATCTGTTGGTGTCTGAGTGAATATCACAACTTCGCTTCCATGTTAAGGTGAGTTGCTGATCAAGAGTACTGGTAGATGCTCAATCACTCTTGCATGAAATTGCTGAGTTAAATGAGACATGTAAAAGATATGCAATGGCAGTGGACTGTGTTATTACAGCTTCCTGATAATCAGTCTCTTTTCCCTCTTTGTACAGCCGTCAGACCTAAAGAAGAGGATAGAGAGTTTAATTGACAGAGACTACATTCGTAGGAGTAAAGACAATAGCAGTATCTATGACTACATTGCATAGCATATGACTAACTAGCTGTAATTGATGATATGTACAACTCACTGTCTATTACTGTACTGAATTCCAGTGGGTCGCCGTCATTCGCAATCCGTGGCGCGCGCGCGCGCTGTGAACTTAGTGACCGGTCGACCACTGCAGTCGAAGCTGCTCAGTCAAGCCAGGAGAGAGTACGATATGAGCGACGTAGAAAGCGCTGCATCTGACTGCACAGCCACCGACACAAGGTACCGTAGATCTATGTTATCTACGCTACAGCTTTGTACGTGCGTATGCAGATCTAAACTTGCAGCATCATTAACTGCATATTAAAGTGGACTGTAAATTCCAAAAATCTTGTTTTCAGCTATGCGGAATTCGAAACTCCACGACAGGAGACCGGTATTACTGCAGCACTGGACGACACCAGCCATGTACTTGCAGCAGAAATGTAAGCAATGCTAAAGTGCATTTGGCTCTCAATATTTCAGCCATGACACACACGCAGACTCACAATCGCTTAAATGCATAAATTCAAGTAGAGTACATTTTACTTCCCAACTAGCTATATAATAATAACATGTATTCTCCTCAATCAACAACAGAAATGAATTTCCTCTGCAACAAGAGAGCAGTGACTGCCTGACCATAACAGTTGTCTTTCCTCAGAGAAAATGGAAATGTTCATTAAAGGACAATCAATATTTCTCTCATCATGAAGTTTTCTCAGTGCAAGAAACTGGACATAATAAGCCAGATGAATTGGTGTAAATACTTTGTTTTTTGTTATATTGCATTACATGTTAGTTTGTTATTCTCTGAGTTCGCATTACATCACTCACATTTTACAATGGTTGTACCTATATATGAAGTATTTTATGGTCCATCAATATACATTTGTGTTATATACATACATGCATGCATCCAGTACAATGCCGGGTCACATTCATGTTGTAGTTATGGCCTGGCCAGCTCTAATAACAAAGTGTAAAAACATTTTCACTAAAATGCTGAAGGATGTAGGGATTGAAGTGCAAAAAAGTATAGAAACAAGGTCAAAGTACACCATGCATGCAGACACTGCAAAGGCAGGGGATGATAGCATGCAACAATCATAACATGCGTAACCCCTTTTAGCATTTACAGATGTAGGGATATGGGGTTACGCATGTTATGATTGTTGCATGCTATCATCCCCAGTGTCTGCATGCATGGTGTACTTTGACCTTGTTTCTATACTTTTTTTGCACTTCAATCCCTACATCCTTCAGCATTTTAGTGAAAATGTTTTTACACTTGTTTCACTGGTTTTTTAGTTGTGTAGCAACACATATAAACCTACTAACTTTCGTGCAAAGTTCTACCTCCCTTCCATACCTATAAGCAAGATATCTAGCAATTGTCAGTGACTCCTACATCATGTCTTGTACGAATATTGCCTATTGAGTACAACAGCGGGTCCAGTTGCCTGCAACTGGACCCGTGAAACACCCAGTTTATCTTTATAGGTACAAAACTACCATATTATAACCATATTGTAAATGTGAGCAATTGTGCAGAGCTGGCCATACACATGCATTCAGAGCACAATACAGTATCTGATTACACACACATACACACATACATACCCTGCACTTGTGAGAGGAGTAAACGTTGCTGCAACAAGACCAGAATCTCGAGATCTGCTCATATACAAAAGGACATGCAGTCTCTTGGGATTTGCAATCACGCATAAAAGCTCGCGAGCACGGCAAAGTTACAGAATTGATTGTCGACATGACAGATCTAGAGCCTCACAGCGACTCAAAAGGCGGGAGTTCGGACTCCTTAGAAGCAGACACAACTTCGAATTCTGTGGCCCACGCAAGGTAATGGAAATGCAAAGAAGCTGTAACATGCGCTTTCCCCACCTATCAGTAGTCTTTTAAGAGAGTTGATGATATTAATTATAACGTATTAACGTTACAACTAGCGTATATACTTGGTTTTTATTGGCTGCAAATACATCCATGCCAATACCCTTTAATTGTCTTTCAGCAGGATATCTTATGGAATTCCACAACAGGAGACATGCATTGCTCCAGTGGCCACTAGCCATGTAATTTCAACATTAATGTAAGTAAGAAAGTGTTGCATGTGGAGTGTTAATGTAAGTAAGCATGTGGCTGTGTTTTCAAGGAATTGCTTGCCATGCAATGCATGATGCATGATTGTACTAAAGTCATTCATCTACACAAGTAGAGAAAAATGTCCCATAATTAAACACTCTTGCTTCACATACAGAGATGAGTATCCTCTACAAGAGACCAGCTCAAGTAGCCAGATTCCAGACTCCATGACAGTGGTCTTTCCTTGGGCAGAGTGGAAGTGCTCACTAAAAGATAACAGATATTTCCCTAACACTTTCTCTGTGCAACAAACTGGACTAAATAAGCCAGATGTCTAAAACTGTTTTTTTTGTTATATATATCTCCATATTGTAAGTGTCAGAACATTACATGGACCCATACATTATTTCCTATATTAAATTATAAAATTTATATATAAAACACATGAGGAATGTAGACACGAATGAGAAGAATTCGAAGAATTTGTCACTGGAATGTCAATAATAGTAAAGTGGGTGGGGCTAGAGGTGAATAAACAATTCTTTTTTTCAGCCTATTATTCTATTCTTTTATGCTTGTATTTCTACCTATTATTCTTTTAAGTATATACACCTCAATTATTCTCAAAAAAACATTAATTTCACAAAAAGAAAAAAGATGATTGAATATGAATCATCGTTTGTTATATTGTAGTGTAGATATATATAGTCTTCTAATAATGCTTCTTGAAGATGACCAAATGCTTTCATCAAAAGTGAAAGTATGATTTCTCTGGACTACTACTGTAGTACACGCCATTTTTTCACCACGTACTGTTTCAACTGTGCATGTGTGGATAGGACCACACCTACTTATTGCAAGATACTGCATATTATTCTCGGAATTATTCTCAATTCTTTTGTACACCTATTATTCTCAAAATTATGCCGGAATAATTTATCTAGCCCTAGGTGGGGCTGCTAGCTGCCTCGCACGCGCTTACGTAAGCAACTGAACCAATTTCGTGGGTGTTGTACTACATTTTTACTGCATTTTGTAACAATATACCCAGGGAAGGTTGCCATTAGGTGTTGAAGCAAGATATAATTGTGTAGTATGTGAAAGTGGGAATAAATGTATGATCACTACAATTCATGATTTTAATAAAAAAATTGATAACTGAGCAACTGAGACGAAAGTTCGAAGTTCAGGGGAGAATGGACAACACAGACATCCAGCTAGATAAGGGGTGTGGCTATCTGGAATTGTTCTCCTGGGAAGGGATACATAAGTAATGATCAATACATGTATATACTTGGCCTCTTGAGCAGCTCACTCTCCCCTCCCAGCTCATTCCCCTCAGCTCACTCCCCCTCACCAATCTCCATCTTAGGAATTCACACAATCCTCAGCCTCTCCATTACTACATGCCACCATGTAAAAATGGGCGTGGCTCCAGTTGCAAAATCGCGCCGCTAGTGAGTACTTCACGGCAACTCAGAGAGCGAACGAGGGAGTCGATTAATTGACGGAGTAATAAGGTCTCTTTTACTGATCACGAAGCAGCACGTACAGTGTAGGGGAGGTCGATAGCCTGAACAGTGAACCACCCACAAATAAACAAATAAGGTCAAAGTACACATGAGGTCACATTCCATACTGCATGGGCTGGAGGCAGAGTCTACTCCTGTACTTGTACTTGAGAAGTGACTGTACGTTCAGAGAATCACGTCTTTCTTCTACCTGAGAGTGTCGTGGTAAGGTATGGAGCTATATTTGTGGTGTACACTGTGTAATCAATGAGCTTTATATAGCAGGAGGATCTGGAGTTGTTAGTGGTCTCTAATTAGAACTTTACCGCTGTATTCCCCCTTCCTCTCCCCCTCTCCTCCCAGCTGGATATAGGTAATGGAGGGTAAGGACTACCCAACTCGTAGTAAGAGTGGAGTAAGAAAGATACGTACTCCGTGGGACAACAGCTCCAATCTGCTCTTTGATGAACTGGTAGGGGTCAAAGGATCACCTCAAACCCTGCTCACTAGGGACAAGAGAGGGCACACTCCCTGCCCTAAGGATGTGGGGAAGAAGATGAGCAGTAAGAGCCCAGCTGGCTCTAAGAACCAGAACACCTCCAAAGACAAGAAGGTCAGGAAATGTTCCCTCCCTCATCCCAGGGAGGCTGTTAGGGCTACACCCATCATGAAGTATGCTATGCTGCACTGCTCGAAAAATGTGTCCATTATGCTTTAAAAAAAATGTCGATTATGCTCTGATTATGCTAACGTTAGCATGTGTGCTCAACTCAGTTGCATGTTTCTGCATGCTTGTTGGAACAGTGACATGACCACTGATTCAGTAGCTGGACTAGTGTTACTGCTCATAAGCTTATTGCTTTCAGTATCCAACGCATGCTTTTCTCTGCCAAGCCAGCCATTCACGATTATTTAAAGACGAGGACCTAGAGATCTGCATAGCACACTACATGCAAAGAGGGAAGGAAAAGAAAAAGATGTAGACCAAAGAAAGGAGCACTAACTACAAACACATACAATACATAAAATCACACAACAGCCACAATGGCTTAGAAAAATATCTATACCAACTTCAACAGCTTAGAAAAATAGAATATTCATCCTCTTCAGAAAAATAGAATTATGAGCCTCATCAGCTTATAAAAATAAATATATGAGCTTAGAAAGTAGAATATCTCCAATTAATGCACACACACAGCAGATGGCCCACGTGCCCAGCCTTGAGAACTGGGAATGGGGCTTAAAGATCTTTGATGGTGCACCAACTCCCAACACCCATGTGGGCCATCCACTGCATACACATATCACAAACAAACAGAAAACAAACCTTACATGGCTATACAACTCACATGTGCACGTTGCAACCACACCCAAAATGCCTCGTAATATCAAATGGTGGCATTATGCTCGATGCTCTACTTATGCTGAAAATTATGCTCGCCTAATTGGCACAGCCCTAGGGAGTGTGTGTGTCCAGTTGTCAGCCCTTCATCCTCTCTCCCTCTCATTCTTCTCTATATCTCCTCCAGTGTTAAAACTGCTTTCCTTCCTAATCCTCCTACTCTCTCCCTCCTCTCTCTTACCTCTCTGTCTCTGTTGTCACCTCCATCGCTTTTTCTTCGATCCCCTCACTCTCTCATTCCCTCTTCCTTCTCTCCCTCCCCATCCCAGTGGTGACCTGTCCATGACTGATGCTCCTGACCAGCCTGCCCTCACTGAAGACTTTGACAGACACCTCTCAATGGTGAGTGGGAGGGGGAAGGGGGAGGGAGGGGGAGAAGGAGAGGGAGGGGGGAGGGAGGGGGAGGGAGAGGGAGAGGGAGAGGGATAGGAAGAGGGAGAGGGACTACTGTCTCCTTACCTCTCTTGTAGGTGTGTATGTTGATAGGGCTGTGAGGGAGTAAGGAGAGTGAGAGAGAGGGGAAGATGAGAGTGAGTCGTACCGTAGGTTCTTCATTTCTCTTCAGCCTACAGTGAGGAAGACCCTCTCCAGTGCCATGGCTACCCTCAGCCCTACTAAGGTACAGTAGTCCTCCCCACACTACTGGGGTACACCCACTGTCTGTCCCCTCCCCTCAGACCTACTCAGCTGCCACCATCATCCCCTCCCTCTCCCACTCCTCCACCTGGCCCAAGGCCTCCAGTACTACCAGACCTTCCCAGCCAGAGAAAGAGGTACAATGTATTTAACTGCATGTAGTTACATGTACATGTGTGGGTTGGTGAGGTGGGTTTCCTGTCTTCCTTCTAACTAGTGTAATATGTTTTCTACAGTCATATGTACTTCTACATACACATATGTGTACATTTACCCATTAATTTGCCTAAGTTGTGGCTGAGGGCAGCTCATTTTTTTGTAAAATGGCTACTTTGAGTGAGTTCCTCATTCTCTGTGTGTGGCATCTCTTACATGTACCATCTCTGTGTAGGGCAGAGTCAGAGGGTCCTAATTGGAGGGGTTCCCCCTGTACAACGAGGTGTCCTCATTTCAGGGGTCCTAATTATGACCCCTCATTGTACAGTGGACCCCTCTCCATTTCAGGGGGTCCTAATTAGAGGGGTCCCCCACTGTATCAAACCACATTGAGTGTTCCCCTCTCTCCCCAGTCCCAGCTCTGTTTAACTCTAGTTACCAATGTTATGGGAGCCCTAGGCAACCCCCCTACCGTACTAGTCTTTGGCAGGAACCCGGCCGGCATCAGAGCACGTGATCGACGGTTACATCATCAGTAGAGGGAGCACGTGCTGTGCACGTGACTGTTACGTCATTGGCAGAGGGGGCACGTGCCATGCACGTGAGCCGCTGTCGCGATCACGTGATCCCTTGTTTCTCCCCCACGGTTTTGGGGGAGGAGTTAGGGCTGAGCTCCTCCCCTGAGTGGGGGGGGGGGGGAGCATGGAGTTAGCCCAAGGATAGTGGTACTGTATAGTGATTCCCCCAAAACCGTAGGGGTACAGAATTAATTATGATATGAGTGGCATACAACAAGGACAATAGAGAGTGCATTGTGAAGTTACATGTTTAACTCTTCAGCAGATGGAACTGGTGTGCAAGCGGCTGTAGCCAGCCGTTGTGACATGGCAGCGAGCTGTTCCCGAGGCATCCTAATATACTGTAGAAAAGCCGCACTTTGCCATCTCCCCAGGGCCTGTATGGTAGAGTCCTCAATTCCTGCTAGGGCTGCCGTTGTGGCTGCTCCAATCCGGAAACTATGGCCGGCATAGTCGTTTTGGGGAAGGCCAAGGGAGGACAAGATGGACCGAATCTGTCGCAC
Source organism: Theonella swinhoei (assembly GCA_963970385.1). Lineage (NCBI taxonomy): Eukaryota > Metazoa > Porifera > Demospongiae > Tetractinellida > Theonellidae > Theonella > Theonella swinhoei. Next base: position 5,954,470 of record OZ019951.1, on the reverse strand, counting down.
CAGCCATCCCTTTGTGACTGGAGCAGTCTGGTTGGTGATGAAGAATGGGCCAGGGGAGTCTTGTCGGTGTATGATGTAGGCCAGTGTCGCAGACACCGGGCAGATTGGCGTATTTGTCCGTCCAACAATGACATCTATGCCTCTCCCAAATTGATCGCATTTGGAACGTTTGAGGTGTACTTTCACCATGGACGGTGATGACCTGTTGTCGACAGCTACATCTCCCCAGGAGAGACTGGTGGATGGATTATACATCTCAGGTGATTCGACTAGGAGTTCGCCAAGGCGAAAGAAGCCAAAAAAGGCCAAGCTCGCGACCGCCCAGATCAGGAGTCTGTCCAGATGTGAGGACTGGAGGAGGGCACTGTGTATCCGGGTGAGTATTGAGCCTGTTATTGGGAGCCTCACCCTAGGTGTGATCTGACAAGAGAGCCTGGCCCGGCTAATCCCTGCAAGTACCCTCTTTAACATTGGAAGAGAGGAGTGGTCACGGGGATCTGGTAGGCCGAATAAGAGTTGCATGTTTCGCACTGCTGAGAGGTAAGTTTTTGCTGTCTGGGGTGCCAGACCTTCGTCGGCAAGGTAGGCAGCGAAGCAACACAGTGTGTACTCTGATAAGGGAAATGGTGTAGATAAACTGAACTTTGTGCAGAACATGTGAAAGCGTTTCATTGCTGTGCTATAGGACTTTTGAGTTGATTGGGCTAGATCCTGGTTAAAGTAGTTCTGAACCGATGGCGCCATTGCTGAGAGGACCAGTCTGCTTGGGGATCCAACAGGAGGTCTACAAGACCTGGTGGCACCTGAGTTGGAGTGCGGGAGGCCTGGGGTACCTTAGAGAGGAAAGAGATAACACAGTTATGTGAGAGATCGTCGGCCAGGTGGTTGGAGTGTGTGTCAATGTACTGGGGGTGGATGTAAAACCCAAAACTGGCCTCAACGTACATGTATAGGAGGTTGCGCAGGAGATGCATGACACTCTTGTGCCTGCTTGTGCGGGAACGGAGACAAGCGACAACCGCCTGGTTGTCGCAAAGGCATTCTACTCGGTGACCATACCAAGAGGGCCCCCATACTATCCCTGCTATTAGGATGGGCAGGAGTTCCTTCACTGTAATAGGGAGTTCAAACGTAGTAGGGTTCCACTGCACCTGGAACCACATGTTCCTAAACCACGCCCCACAGCCCCACTGCCCCGAGGCATCAGAGGCTATACTATGAACCGGGAGGAGTTGTGGTGTGGGAAGGAAGGATCTGCCGTTCCAACTCTGGACAAAGCATTGCCACCATGCTAGGTCCGCTCGGAAGCCTGTGTTCAGGCGGACAGGTGTGGTGCCCTTGGGCTGGGCCCTATGGGCCCCAGAGTGCAGCAAGTCAATCATACGGCGGAGAAATGTCCGGCCAGCCCGCACCACTTTACATGCATGATTTAGCAAGCCCACTAAGGACTCCAGTTCTTTCTGTGAACAGGTCTTCCCATTGCTGTAGCAGAGTGTGAAGTCTCTGCAGCTTGTCGTTGGGGAGACGTAGTTCACCTACACTAGTGTCCATTTCGATTCCCAGGAACACCAGACAGGTTGATGGGCCCACTGTCTTGTGGCTTGCAATGGGTACGCCTAGCTCGGTGCACACCCGCAGTAAGGTGTCCAGGTTACGTTGGCAACGAGGAGACCCTGGGGGTACAATCATGATGAAGTCGTCCAGATAGTGTAGTAGGTGTTTGATGCCCTGACTGTGAAGGATCCAGTGTAAGGCGTCAGCCACTGCATTGAAGATCTTTGGCGCTGAGCGCAGGCCAAAAGGCAGCATTGGGTCCACGAATATCTGGTCCTGCCAGCGCACAGCTAGGAGCGGCCTGTCGTGGAGGTGTACTTGAATCAGCCGGAAAGCCGACTCGATGTCAACTTTTGCTAAAAGGGCTCCTCTACCCAGTCTCGCTGCAATCTCAGCTGCGCGGTCAACAGTGGTGTACGATAGTGAGCAGAGCTCAGGGTCTATTCCATCATTCACACTCCTAGCTGGGGGAAAGGATAGATCTGTGATAGGTGCCATTTCCCTGTGTTGTGGCCCTTGGGAATGACCCCAAAACGGTTGATGTGCAGCTCAGGAGCCGAAAATGAGGGGGGAAATGGGCCTAGCATACGGCCTCGAGAGAGTTCCTTACGGATATAGTCCGTAATGATGTGTGGGTGCAGCTGAGCAGATCCCATGTTGGATGATGCTGATTGGAGATGTGTGGCTCGGTTAAAGCCGATGCGAAACGCATTGGAAAGCCCATCTATGATATAGCGTACAAACGCCCTGTCTTGGTGGGTTTGCAATGCGGTGGCCCATGCTGGGGCTACCAGTACAGTTTGGACTACAGTAAGTGCCGGTGGGAGAGGTGTGGCCTGCGGGCGACAGGAGTCCAGGCACATAAGGTCAGAAGTATAAGGGTACAGTTGATCCCACCCTGCAATGGAGAGGGGTAGGAAGCAATTTTTAGTTGGCTGAAAGCCGTCACACCCGCGGGGTGGAGTGGTAAATGTACATGTAGATGCCTAACTTCACCCATCCCCGTACATGCAAGCCATCACATGCACCACGGCACGGGGATACCTGTGACACCCCCCCCACTTTCTACATGTATACCCCGAACATTATATCATGCAGGCATGCATATGATAGAATTAGTCGCCATAATTGACAGTTTTCACATGTTCATGACTAGGCGGTAACACAAATGCTACTAGAAGAATGGGTGAGTTCTGCATTGTGGCAGAGCTAGTACTGCTGGTTCATTGGTGGAGGGAGAGGGGGGTGACCTGTCTGCCTCTGGTGCACTGGGGACCTTGAGCGGTTGCCGCTACCCCTTTGTCCACCGCGGGGGCAATGCAGGTAGGGGTGTGGGCCACCGCAGTCGAGGCACTTATGGGAATACCGGCATGCCGCCGTTGTTTGCTTGCACCTCCCGTCATTGTGTGTGTGTGTGTGTGTGTGTGTGTGTGTGTGTGTGTGTATGTGTGTGTGTGTGTGTGTGTGTGTGTGTGTGTGTGTGTGTGTGTGTGTGTGTGTAGCTGGACTAGCAGCAGATAGTGCTCCCCTCTAAGATGAATTCACTACTTGATAACTTTAATAGTTGTGTCATCTTCAATACCTACTTCCAATGATGGTATTTCATCTAGATGTAGGTGTGCAGAGCAACCTTATATACATGATGTACAATGTAAATGTAAAGTCATCCCAGCCAGCTCAGCTGGTTGAGGTGGCCTCAGTAGTGCAGTCAGTAGTACATCTGTAATAGTCACGTCACCAGATCCTCTCTAAAAGCGGGAGAGGGTCTGGTAACATTCCTGTAGCAGACTTGTGCGGCATTTTTCTACTGCAGGAATGTTACCAGACCCTCTCCCACTTTTAGAGAGGGTCTGGGTATGACTGAAAAGTACAATTCCCCCCGAAGTATAGGACTAGTCAAGTGTGGTGTGTGCATGTGTGCATGCACACACCACACACATACACATATTCCTGTGCACATTGATGGGTGCGGTCATGTATGAGTAGTCTTCTGTATATGTGTTCACTTCATTAGAGTCGATGATGAAAGGTCACGACAGAAAAAAAATAAGAAGGAGCGAGAAAGAGTGAAGTGTAAAAAGGAATGTCTTAAAAAGGTAAGACTTGCCAAACAGATAACCATATGTTGTGGACTGTACATGTAATAACTAATGAGGTTCAATGTAACATTTGAGTTCATCTATTTAGTGAAGCTCTGCCCAGCACATAACAGTTAAAATGTGAAAATACCAGTGTCAATAATATGATTGTTGTGTACCATTATCCTGTACCCCCGTATTGTTAACCAGATGTGCGTGCGTATTGTAGTCTCACAGTAAACAGTAAGCAAGTGCCGGTAGACTTTTTGATAATGATGATGAAGAGGGAGAAATGAAGCAATTTTCTGCATGTCACTCTAGCATTGTCAGTCTTACCATGTATAGCATCTAAAAAGACTTCCATGTACAGCTGAACCATTTCTCTATTCAGGAGCGTAACTAGAAATGAGTCTCAGGAGAGAGGCATTAGTCTACATATATGCGCATGCACATATGATCGCTTAATGTGTGAGCAGGTAGAGTGTGCAGTGCTGCAAGTAGTACATGTATGTGACTTTTTAGTTAGCGTGGACACACATGCCTGTGCTGCGGGGAGGCAACTACCTCCTCTGCCTGAATGGTAGTTATACCCCTCATTTCTACATAGAGTCCAATTCTCTCCCGCTTTTAGAGAGGGTCTGGATACGAGACTACATCTGTACTGGAACACGTCATGCAGCTCTTGTAGAGCTAGCTTGAACCTCTGTAAGTGTTTACATACATTGTATAATGTCCCTTACATCATAATGTGTCCTGCAAGGCAGTAATTAAGGCATGCTGTGGGAGGCCTGGAACTGATCCTACTGCTGTATGTATGTGGTGGGAGGTATTGTAACAGCTTTCACATAGTTAGACTGAGAGGCTTCCAAACACTAAACATAACACATCTCAACTAGCTGCTGCTTATACATGTACAATATGTACCACCCACTATGTAGACAGGTATATCAGAAGACCAGAATTGGTCAATTCTGTCATTACTGTTTTATACCTATTCTGGTCTATTTTGCATCTGCATTACTTATAGGCTACTGAGATTAGCACTTTTGGACCAGATCTGGTCACAGGACACATCTAGTCACTCCAGCTATTGTCACACGACACATCTAGTCACTCCACCCATCGTCACACGACACATCTAGTCACTGCACCCATCGTCACATGACACATCTAGTCACTCCACCCATTGTCACATCTAGTTACTCCACCTATCGTCACATGACACCCATCGTCACATCTAGTCACTCCACCCATCATCACACAACACATCTAGTCACTCCACCCATCATCACATGACACATCTAGTCACTCCACCCATCATCACATGACACATCTAGTCACTCCACACATTGTCTCATGACACATCTAGTCACTCCACCCATCGTCACATGACACATCTAGTCACTCCACACATTGTCTCATGACACATCTAGTCACTCCACCCATCGTCACATGACACATCTAGTCACTCCACACATTGTCTCATGACACATCTAGTCACTCCATCCATCGTACACGACACGTCTAGTCACTCCACCCATCGTCACATTACACATCTAGTCACTCCATCCATCGTCACATTACACATCTAGTCACTCCACACATCGTCTCATGACACATCTAGTCATTCCACCCATCGTCACACGACACACCTAGTCACTCCATTCATCGTCACACGACACATCTAGTCACTCCACCCATTGTCACATGACACATCTAGTCACTCCATCCATCGTCACACGACACACCTAGTCACTCCACCCATCGTCACACGACACATCTAGTCACTCCTATCGTCACATGACACATCTAGTCACTCCACCCATTGTCACATGACACATCTAGTCACTCCACCCATCGTCACACGACACATCTAGTTACTCCACTCACCTCCCTTTTGCCACCATGCATGCTGCACTTTGACCTTGTTTCTATTCTGTTTTGCACTTCAATCCCTACATCCCTAAAATGTTTTTACACTTTATACATGTGTGTGTATCCTTTTTGTATCTCCATTGTACTAGGACAGTATTCCTGTTGTATTTGTAAGTTGTGAGTGACTATCCCTCTCCCTCTGTGTCTCCTTCTCTTTCATCTCTTCTCTCTCTCCCTCCCTCTCTTCATTCCTTCCTCTCTCACTCTCCCCTCCCTCTGCCTCCAACTCCCTCCCTCCCTCCCTCCCTCCCTCCCCCTCTCCTTCCCTCCCTCCCTTCCTCCCCCTCCCTCCCTCTCCCCTCCCTCCTTCCTTCCTCTGCAGGTGAGTGATCTAGCTCGAGAGTGCCTCCTCTCTCTGACAGCTCCTGTCAATAGTGTGGAGTGTGTGAGGGTTAGTCTTGTGCCCAGACCCTACCTCCAAGAGGAAAATGGTGTGGTGAATTTGGGCTGAATCCTCAGGCCTGTGTTGAGGAATTTCCACGTTCCAATCAGATTGCACTCCCAACCCTGAGACATAGGATGGAGGGAAGATTGACAGTAAGGGTTCTAAGAACCAGGGTACTTCCAGAGAGTAGACAATATCATGGGTGTGTCCTGTTGTCAGTTCCCTCTCTCCCTCTCATTCTGTCCTCTGTATCCTGTACCATTTTACTACTGCCTCTCTTCTCTCCACCTACCTCTCCTCCTCTTGCCTCCTTACCTCTCTCACTGTGTGCTCCCTTCCCTCTCTTCCACACCTCCCTCTCCCATTTCCAGGCAAGTGTGTGAAAGTGGAGAAGAGGAGGTTATGGCCTGGCTGGATGAGGCAACTCATATGGAGAGATATACTGAGAGTATACTAGGAAATCCTGAGGTATACCATCATGGTGTGTGTGTGTGTGTGTGTGTGTGTGTGTGTGTGTGTGTGTGTGTGTGTGTGTGTGTGTGTGTGTGTGTGTGTGTGTGTGTGTGTGTGTGTGTGTGTGTGTGTGTGTGTGTGTGTGTGTGTGTGTGTGTGTGTGTGTGTGTGTGTGTGTGTGTGTGTGTGTGTGTGTGTGTGTGTGTGTGTGTGTATGTATTAATTATGGAGGGTTGAGAAAGAAAAGAGATTACAGATTTGGGAAGGCTTTGTCAGCGTCACACAACATACAGGCCCCTATGCATCAAAATGTGCACCATGGCCCAGCCCAGCCCCACACATCCCACTAGCATGCTCACAGAGGTACTGTACACATGCAACACACATACATGCAAGGGAGTAGGACACAGGATGCCCCGGCCTTGAGAACCAGAGGTGCTGGGTTAAAGATCTTTTGTGGCTAGCCAACTCTCCCAACACCACAAACTCCTATGTAGTTACTCTAAGCAGTGTAGGTATAGTGACAACATACCTTGTGCTGTCTGGGGTTTGCTTGCAACTTTATGCTAGCTAAAGGCTTAGGGGTATTTGGGGGGAGGGGGGGGGGATGTCACAATTTCCTAAGTGGAAGTGCACATTATTGCACCAGGGTGTTATGGGTGCTTGTGTGTGTGTGTGTGTGTGTGTGTGTGTGTGTGTGTGTGTGTGTGTGTGTGTGTGTGTGTGTGTGTGTGTGTGTCATATGTACACATACATTCAGAACCGTTTTCTCGGCCTAAGAGAAAAGGGTCGTGTACTGTATGGCTACTAAACTGCCAACCTCTGCTGGGTGATGGTTTATTCCTTACAGACACCACTGGAGCACAGGACAAGCAATCACCTGACCAGGAGGGGTCAGCCCGTTATCAGTCCCCTCCAAGTCTTCACATAGATCTCAGTGGTGGAGGAGAGGTGGAGGGAAGAGATCTGGTGGTGTGGACGACAGTGGCTACCACTCCCAGCAAAGAAGACATACTGTAAGAGCAGATCCAGACACATGTACAGTAGTGTGCCATTCTTCCATGGTTTAGGTACACAGCCACTTGTGTGTACATGTCACATGTCATGTGCATACATTGTTGTAGTGTATTCATAGACCAGTTGGCAGTGCATGTGATGACGTGACATCAATACTTATGAGATATAACCAATGAATTTTGTACTCCTGTAAATCTCCTATTGCTGTGTTGACATGTCCATATTAGGGACTATGTAGTAGTGGCAGTATGTGGATGAGAGATGTACCATACAAACCCCTCACTTAATGTGGCCCATTACATGCTGTATCCCACCCCAGATATAGATGGATGGTAGTGTGTCCATTGTCTAATGTACAGACCCAATTAGGACTGGACAGATCCAGTGATGGCTGGCAATTAGTGGGGGGGCAGTCCCCATCAGACAGCAGTGGGAGGAGGTTTCTAAGAGGTGTGGTGTACTCTCTGAGCAGACTGTCTACTGCACTGGGTGTGACTGGTGGAGATGAGGATGACAGTCAGTACAAACAGAGAGTGATGAGAAGTGGGTGGAGTCAATATGACTGTCATGTCCCTAGTCCAATATGGAGGAGAGTGTCTTCTATCATTTGTCTCCATGTAGGTTTATGACTGACTGGTGGTATATGGGGAGAGGAGAACACCTTTCAAATTGCATACTGTTACTGTACATGTATGTACATGTTATCATATAGACTACAGTAACTTTAAATTGACCAATCAGGTTGCGAGAAATGTGGGATCTATTTTTCATAGTCACCTCGTTAGTAGGATCCTATACATTGTAGTTCACCACTGTCCCCTAGTACTGGGATCTATTGGCATGCTTGTAGCTAACGTTTTGAATGGTCATTGTCACTTTCTCCACTGTAGTCTAAAATGTGTCACTTGTCAATATAACAACTTTATATACATCATACGTACAATGTCATGTTATTAACCCTCGCGCATGCGCGGGAGGGTTATTGTAGTCGGTGTGTGTGTGTGTGTGTGTGTGTGTGTGTGTGTCTGTCTCTGTCTGTCTGTCTGTCTGTCTGTAAACAAGTTTTCTCGTAAACCGTGGCTGCTATAAGTACCAAACTTGGAGATATGAAGAAGTAGCGTTAGCGCTCGGCACAGTTAACGTTTGGAGCGGAAAGAAGAGACCGGACCTCCGCCGGCTGTTGAAGAAAAGCGGTAAATTGCCGATTTTCGTGAACCATAATTGTTGTGATAGCCAAACATGGATATATTGACAAGCAGTATTGCTACTTCGTATTAGGAAGTCTGGAGCTGTATCGATCGTCAGAAGTGTATCTGTTTTAGGCAGCGGTTTATACCTGAAGGTGCGCATTAATTGAAGATCGCAGCAGCACGACTTGCTGTTAGATATAGTTTTGCATTAGCTACAAGTAGGTGCAGAGCACGAAGAGAGTCAGGAGCTCTAATATATTTACTTGGTAGTCATAACTGCGCGAGCGTTACGTACTTTACAAGTGCATTTCATTATGTACTGTATATACATCACCCAATCCAATTCACTTCACATCTGGACTGCAGTACACTGGATATGTCTCTCTTGTACTTCTTTGACAGCCACAGTGTCTTCAAACTTGTATTCTTCTCTTCCACACACTTCAACAATAACGACACTCCCTCTTCTCCTAGTGACTCATCACCAGCCAGATGCAGCACTTCCAGTGATGAATTATTCTCAAGACCCACACACAATCCTCTCACTCCATCATCTCCTATTGCATTCAAATTCAACCCCAGCTCTCTCAGAGTCTTGTTTCTCTCTAATGCTACACCTAACTCCACACCTCCACTGCTGCCTATACTACACCTGACAAGATACAGTGCCTCTAGTGAACTGTTTCTCTTTAACATTGTTGCCATGGCTACAGCACCTTCTGATCCAATCTGGTTATAACTCAAGTTCAACTCTCTCAGTGTATGGTTGTCACTTAGTCCACTCACTACTTCTCCTACTCCATCACTAGTCATACTACACCACCTGAGGTCCAACTCCACTATCTTACAGTGTATTGGATGTCTCAGTAACTGTCCCAGACACACACAGTGAGATGTAGTCAAGTGGCAGTATCCCATGTCCAGTCTCCTCATTGAGCTGTTGGCACTCAGTCCTTTACATAATAAGTCAATACTCTCAACTGATATATCATTCCCTCCAATATACAGAATCTCCAGACTTGTGGTGGAGTGGATATAACTTGCTATACATTCAAAGTCAGGATCACTGATGCCAGTACCAGACATATCCAGTACTCTCAGTTTACTGCTGTGTAGAGATGACACCAGCTGGACAGCCCCACCACATCCAATAAGTGAGTTACCTCCCAGGTCCAGTGTCTCCAGACATGGCATCCTCTGTACACCTTCAGCTAGCACATCACATGCTCTTCTGTCCAGCTTGTTGTTAGTGAGATACAGGTGTTGGATATGTTGTAGTAATAAGTTGGGAATAGTCAGAAAATGCTCAACAACATCAGCTGTGATGGAGCCAAAACTGAATGAAGCTGAAACTATTTAACTGGAGATGTCAGTCACAGCAAGTTCATGGTTACAGCCTTTACTGAGAAACTCCATCACCACATCACCAACTGAGATGTAGCTACAGTCAATACTCCATGTACAGTTGGAGTGAGCTAGACAGTATCCTGCTACAAAGTAGTCAGTGGTAGTTGCTGAGTAGGGCAGTCTCAGTCCTCTCTCACCAGAGCCCAGGACACTTCTAAGGATTGGCAGGTTCTGGGACTCATACAGCCAGCTGTACATGGTGACTGCATCTCGACTCAGCAGCTCTGAAAGAAAGTCTACAGGAAGTGACACTAACTTAGTGATCCCTGCCAGGAATTGGAATGTAGTTTTGAATTGTGTAGCCTCATAATAGGATCTGCCAAATATGTCCACTGCCATTCTGAAGCCCTTAGTGTCAATGAATGTCATCTGTTCCTGTGGCTGGAGATGTGAGAGGTGAAGTGCTGCCAGGTACTCCTGGACTGTGTAGTGCAGGAAATTGTACGACATTTGGTCTTCTCCCTCATCATAAACCTGAGGGACACTCTGCAGGAGACCGAGGGTGGACACACCTTCGGGAAGACTGGAGAATACTATCGTCTGATGGGACACACCTTCATAAGCCAGGGCACACAGTTGCTGGAAGTCTGCTGCCACTCTCTCTGGTAGGTCATCCAATGTCCTCACTTTGATGTTCATGGCACTGTACTTGGGGTGCTGTGTGAGGTACTGTTCCAGTCTCATGAGGACGTAGGCAGAGTAGAGTTGAGTGACAGTGGTTGGAGGATTGTGGGGGGCACACTTGAACACTTGTTCTACAATGGCAGCACTGACTGGGGTGTACATGGCTGCAAGGATGACAGGATGGGATTCAATGTACTGTAAAAAGTCAAGTACTGAAGGCTCAGTTGTTTTCTGTGAGTCAGTCTTGGGAGTATCTGTTGTGGAGAGTTGATGGAGAGTTGATGTTTGTTGAGATATCTCTCTCTTGTGTATATCAACTTGGTCCTGTGCTAATGCCAGCAGTTCTGTGTGCTGTGATATTCTGTCTCCCATTTGTTGTAGCAGACCTCCAGTGGCCCATGGGCGGCTGGTGATGTAGATTGTGGCAGCTGGTAGTTCTATACCTAAAATTAATTCAGTAAAGAGGGAGTCTGATCTCAGATCATCCACTAACTCATCCCAGGCCTCCAGCCAAATCAGACAGCCCTTGCCATGATTCCCTACAACATTTCTTTTAACTTCTCTTCTCACTTGTTCATTGCTGTGCCTAAAGAGGCTGGAAAGAGAGGTGATTTATCTGATGTTGTTGTCTCTGAGGGGCAGCAGTAGCACAATGGAGTAGGTCTGCAGCAGTTTGCCCTCTGCCCACTGCTGACACTGCTCCCAGGCAAATGTTGTCTTCCCCACACCTGGAGCCCCTTCTATCAGGACCACCTTGGGCTGAGACCCATCTGCCATCACTCCCAGCTCACTCAACTCCATGGCTGTCTTCTTGTACACCACATCGTCCATGTCTCCTCGCAGACTGTCTCTAGTCAACCTGTCCATGTCTCCCTGGGAGAGGGTCTGTTTCTCAATCCTGGCCAGACGGAATGGGAGCAAGTGTTTGGGTTTGGAGTCAGTGAGAGTGTGGAGGGGGCTCCTGGATGTGTACAGCTGCTTCAAGTGAGTGGTGTACTGCAGTAGTGGAGCTTCATAGCAGACAACACCATCCACTGTAATGGCCTCAATGTCCATGTCCACAAACTCCTTCAGATCAGTGTTCTTTATATCTGTCTGTAAGTGAGCTATAAGGGAGGGATGTGCAGAGAATACCAGTGTCACTGAGCCCTGCGTAGCCTTCTCCAAAAATAGAGCAAACTTGGGAAGAAGTTTCCTAGCCAAGCTTCCCTTCAGGTGGTCTAAGTCTTGTAATGTGCATGTGTTCCAGTCCCTACGGCTCTTTATTTCAATGAAGTCATGTAAGAGATCTACAGGAGGTGTCTTGCCACGTACTGGCCAGCACTTTACAAAGTCACAGAGTCTCGTAGTCCTGAAGAATGTGCTGATCTGATCTACATAGTCATCCATTCTTATTTGAAGAGCTTCATTTTGAAACTTGTCCAAAACATGTGCCAAAATGTCGTAATTCAAAAAGTTAAGGTAAGAGTTTAACTTAATCCAAATTCCTGCTATGGTTTCCTTCTCATCAACAATCTTCTCAATAAATTCTAAATGATGTTCTTGGCCATCGACATCAAATGAAGTCAGTCTAACTTTAAAGGTGTCCACTGGCTGAGTCTTGACTGATTCATATACATCATCTTTTAACTTTCCAAATGTCTTCTGAAGTTCCCGTATTTGTGATACAAGATTGTCAAGTTGTGGTTGGTCTAAATCAAGAGAGAAATTAATTTTATGTTACTATATGTAATGACACCATTCAAGAATGTAGGCACCCTCTCTGGCCACTGAATATCCAGTGTGTATATGTCTAATTAATCCACACCACCATGCAGATGGGAAACACTCTGGCTTTATCAAGGACTTATTTCAGTGGCGGATCTAGGAATTTACAAAGGGGGTTGCATGTCGCGTGTGAGTTTTGAAACCACACCCAGTTAATTGTATGCACACGCGCGCGAATGCGGAGTTACGTCAGTGTGCGTACAAGTAACCTTATTTTCACACCTGCTCAGTTTCAATAAATCTCTTGAAGATAGATAATCGCTGGGTATATAGGCACTAGGCATCCACAAATATTTATAGCGTGCTAGCGCTTAGCTTAACGCACGCTTGCGCGCGACGAATGCATGAAATCGACAGTAAGTCAGATGCGCGTGTTCGTGAGATGTGAGCTATTATACAGTCGCAGCAAAAGGGGGCTTCAGTGGAAACCTCTGAAACCCCCCTAGATCTGCCACTGTATTCCGCATGCATCTGTAACATATTTACCAGTGTCCTGATTGCCGCAATATCTTCTCCTAATGTTATCTGCAATGTGTTGTCTTCCAATAGCAGCACAGCACAGAGCATCCACCACAGTCTGCCAGGTGGGGGAGGGGGTCGTGATAGAGAGCCAGCAGGACAGCATTTCTAGCAGACAGTCATCTGGATTGTTCAAATACTGAGTCCTGATAGCCTTCAGATCTGATATGGGTACTTTCAGCTGCACTCCAAGATGGTACCATTTATCTCTGACTTCAAATAGAGCATTTTGCAGAGTTGCCAGATCATCAGTAGTGAGGGTATCTGTATGGGATGGAGTAGCAGAACATCACGTATCATGCTGCTTTAACATTGGATTATTGTGAGTGGAGCAAGTCCACCTATTGCTCAAACGGATATACAGTGGAACCTCCCATAACGGACCCTCCGAGAAGCGGACACCCACGCTACAACGGACACTTGCCGCGTTACAGATTGAAACTACCATAGCTGTAATACATTAGCAACCTCCGAGAAGCGGACGCTTCCTGATTCCGGACAGCGGACAAAATCTTTGCGCCGAACGGCGCTCCACCATGCATTTTTGCCTCTAAATAGCGGACACCCGAAAGCCACTCCCCTAAAATTGCAAAGTTGCGCTTGCGTAGTACGGCGCTATGTACGAGTGCAACATCAGTAAATTCTTGTGTATACAGTGAAACCTCACACACGTTACAAGGAAGCAGTACTTGCTTTAAAAAATGTACGTGTACAAGTTTCTTGCATTCAAAGGACATGGAAAAAGTGTGTATTGGTCAGACAATTGATAGGATTGCCAATATTACACATCAATTAGCAAGATAGACAACTTTACTTGACTATTTTACACACTAACTCATGTACAAACTTCACTACATTACTTATATTCCACCCCAAGTTATAAAATTTCATGAACCTCTGAGATAAGAACAACCTCCGAAGAAAGGACAAAAGTGCCGTTCCCAAAGTGTCCTTTCTTTGGAGGTTCCACTGTATCCTATACGATACAGATACACACAATAGTTCACATTTTACGTGCACACTGAGTGCTCGCCAAATGCACTGCATTCCCCTCCAGTATTTAAATATTCTCCCCCTCTTACCAGGGCCGGGGTTACGCTCCACATCTCCAGCTCTCATTAGCAGCATTTGATTCACAAACACAATCATAGTCACCACCCTTTGGTCAGTGACGGAGCAATCTGTGGAGGAATAAGTGACAATGTCAATGAAATGCACCTGTAAAGTGTGTAACCCTTGACTACCAAGTATAGTGCGTAACCCTCGTGCAGTTATGACTACCAAGTAAATATATTAGAGCTCCTGACTCTCATCGTGCCGCTCTGCATACTTGTAGCTAATGCAAAACTATATCTAACAGCAAGTTGGGATTGTTGCGATCTCCAATTAATGCACACCTTCAGGCATAAACCGCTGCCTCTGACGATACAGCTCCAGACTTACTATTACAAAGTAGCAATACTGCTTGTCGACATATCCATGTTTGGCAATCACAACAATCATGGTTAACAAAAATCGGCGATTTAACCGCTTTTCTTCAACAACGCAGTTCACATGTCAGCTAGGTCTCTTCTTTCCACTCCAGACATTAACTGTGGCAAGCACTAATGATGCTTCTTCATATCTCCACGTTTGGTACTCATAGGAGTCACGGTTTATGAGAAAACTTGTTTACAGACAGACAGACAGAGACAGACAGACAGACAGACAGACAGACAGACAGACAGACAGACAGACACACACACACACACACACACACACACACACACACACAGAGTGTAGGATGTACAGAGGTTTTCAGGTTGGTTGTCCGATTCCGAGTTCAATGTATCATGCATGCGCACACCGACTGGCCCTACGAACGAGCCATGTAGCCGCAACTCTTTACGTTCATATTTGACTAAGACTCCATCAAATATGAACGTCGTAAACAGTGGCACACTTGCTCTTGGCTGCTACATGGCTCGTTCGTAGGCCAGTTGGTGTGCGAATGCATGATATGTGACCTCGGAATTGGACAACCAACATAAAAACCTCTGTACGAATTAAACCTGACTACAATAACCCTCCTGTGCATGCGTGGGAGGGTTAATAATACAATGTACAGGTCCACTCAACTCTCTCTTCACTGACCGTGACAGTGGAACTGGAGTATATGTCCACACAGTAACATCAACAGTTGGGACAGAAATGATGTCACCAGCACAGCATTGGGCCTTACTCTCATTCCTAGCACCCGAGTCTTTCCCCTGCTAGCTGATTGACACACACACTCACTGCCTTCCTTCATCTTCTCCTTGCACTGCTCTACACCAGACCATGCAAGCTGTGCTATCGTCACCAACAGAACTACACATCCTTTGTACACGACAGGATCACTTGCCTTCAGCCACTTCTTCCAGCGGAGTCCAATGGGGCTTTGTGGCTTGGCGGCCACAGCATTAGCCATTACCCCTACAGCTACCCTCCACTGTTCCACACCCACTGGCATGACTGAGAGTGGGATGGTAAGGATGGATGAGAGTGTACTTGGAGAGAGGCTAGTAGGAGATGTCTTTTAATTGAAAAGTGAGTAGGCAGTAGATGTGAAGGGAGAGGTGTGGAGGATGTATATCCGATGATCAAAAATGGGCGTGGCTCCAGTTGCAAAATCGCGGCGCTAGTGAGTACTTCACGACAACTCAGAGAGCGAACGAGGAGTCGATTAATTGACGGAAGTAGTAAGGTCTCTTTTACTGATCACGAAGCAGCACGTACAGTGTAGGGCAGGTCGATAGCCTGAACACGCCCTACACAAAAACAAATCAGGTCAAAGTACAAAACGCCCACACATGAGGTCACATTCCATACTGCATGGACTGGAGGCAGAGTCTACTCCTGTACTTGTACTTGAGAAGTGACTGTACGTTCAGAGAATCACGTCTTTCTTCTACCTGAGAGTGTCGTGGTAAGGTATGGAGCTATATTTGTGGTGTGCATTGTGTAATCAATGAGTAGCAGGCAATGCTTTATATAGCGGGAGGATCTGCAGTTGTTAGTGGTCTCTAATTAGAACTTCCTCTGTATTCCCCCTTCCTCTCCCCCTCTCCTCCCAGCTGGGTGTAGGTAATGGAGGGTAAGGACTACCCAACTCGTAGTAAGAGTGGAGTAAGAAAGATACGTACTCCGTGGGACAACAGCTCCAATCTGCTCTTTGATGAACTGGTAGGGGTCAAAGGATCACCTCAAACCCCGCCCACTAGGGACAAGGGAGGGTGTACTCCCAGCCCCAAGGATGTGGGGAAGATGAGCAGTAAGAGCCCAGCTGGGTCTAAGAACCAGAACACCTCCAAAGAGAAGAAGGTCAGGAAATGTTCCCTCCCTCATCCCAGGGAGACTGTTAGGGCCACACCCATCATGGAGTATGCTATGCTGCACTGCTAGAGAAATGTGACAATTATGCTTTAAAAAATATGTCTATATGCTCTGATTATGCTCACGTTAGTGTGTGTGCTCAACTCAGTTGCATGTTTCTGTGCACTTGTTGGAACAGTGACATGACCACTGATTCAGTAGCTGGACTAGTGTTACTGCTCGTAAGCTTATTGCTTTCAGTCTCCAACACATGCTTTTCTCTGCCAAGCCAGCCATTCACGATTGTGTAAAGACGAGATTTGCATGCGCACGTTACAACCACACCCAAAATGCCTCACAATATCAAATGCTGGCATTATGCTCGATGCTTTACTTATGCTGAAAATTATGCTCGCCTAATTGGCACAGCCCTAGGGAGTGTGTGTGTCCAGTTGTCAGTCCTTCACCCTCTCTCCCTCTCATTCTTCTCTATATCTCCTCCAGTGGTTAAAACTGCTTTCCTTCCTAATCCTCCTACTCTCTCCCTCCTCTCTCTTACCTCTCTGTCTCTGCTGTCACCTCCATCGCTTTTTCTTCGATCCCCTCACTCTCTCATTCCCTCTTCCTCCTCTCCCTCCCCATCCCAGTGGTGACCTGTCCATGACTGATGCTCCTGACCAGCCTGCCCTCACTGGAGACTTTGACAGACACCTCTCAATGGTGAGTGGGAGGGGGAGGGGGGAGGAAGGGGGAGAGAGACTACTGCCTCCTTACCTCTCTTGTAGGTGTGTATGTTGATAGGGAAGGGAGAGAGGGTGGGGACTGGGGAGGGAGTAAGGAGGGTGAGAGAGGGGGGAAGATGAGAGTGAGTCATACTGTAGGTTCTTCATTTCTCTTCAGCCCACAGTGAGGAAGACCCTCTCCAGTGCCATGGCTACCCTCAGCCCTACTAAGGTACAGTAGTCCTCCCCACACTACTGGGGTCCACCCACTATCTGTCCCCTCCCCTCAGACCTACTCAGCTGCCACCATCATCCCCTCCCTCTCCCGCTCCTCCACCTGGCCCAAGGCCTCCAGTACTACCAGACCTTCCCAGCCAGAGAAAGAGGTACAATGTATTTAACTGTAGTTACATGTACATGTGTGGGTTGGTGAGGTGGGTTTCCTGTCTTCCTTCTAACTAGTGTGATATGTTTTCTACAGTCATATGTACTTCTACATACACATATGTGTACATTTACCCATTAATTTGCCTAAGTTGTGGCTGAGGGCAGCTCATTTTTTTTGGAAAATGGCTACTTTGAGCGAGTTCCTCATTCTCTGTGTGTGGCATCTCTTACATGTACCATCTCTGTGTAGGGCAGAGTCAGAGGGTCCTAATTGGAGGGGTTCCCCCTGTACAACGAGGTGTCCACATTTCATGGGTCCTAATTATGACCCCTCATTGTACAGTGGCAGGGTTTAATGCAGGGGGGGGGTGCAGTGCCCCCCAAGTATTTCAGTTGCCCCCCCCCAAGCATATGACACCATCAACAATCCCTCTCCTGCCCTGCCAAATGTGCCCCCCCCCCCCCCCCAGTTTCTACAATTATTAATTTTGCCCCCTCAAGGACACATGTCTAGATTAAACGCTGAGTGGACCCCTCTCCATTTCAGGGGGTCCTAATTAGAGGGGTCCCCCACTGTATCAAACCACAGTGAGTGTTCCCCTCTCTCCCCTAGTCCCAGCTCTGTACAGTGGTACGTAATGTACGACAGGCCCACGAGTGTCTGGAGTCAGGAGAGAGCCAACAGTTCTTTGATGGGATGGACTACCTCATGGACAGTATCCAGGTGACCACTATGTAGACAGGTACATTTATATCAGAAGACTAGAATTGTTTACACGACAGATCTAGTCACTCGACCCATCATTACACAACACATCTAGTCACTCCACCCATCGTCACACGACACATCTAGTCACTCCACCCATCGTCACACGACACATCTAGTCACTCCATCCATCGTCACACAACACATCTAGTCACTCCACCCATCGTCACACGACACATCTAGTCACTCCACCCATCGTCACACGACACATCTAGTCACTCCACCCATCGTCACAGGACACATCTAGTCACTCCACCCATCGTCACACAACACATCTAGTCACTCCACCCATCGTCACACGATACATCTAGTCACTCCATCCATCGTCACACGACACATCTAGTCACTCCACCCATCGTCACATCTAGTCACTCCACCCATTGTCACACGACACATCTAGTCACTCCACCCATCGTCACACGACACATCTAGTCACTCCACCCATCGTCACATCTAGTCACTCCACCCATCGTCACATCTAGTCACTCCACCCATCGTCACACAACACATCTAGTCACTCCACCCATCGTTACATGACACATCTAGTCACTCCACCCATCGTCACATCTAGTCACTCCACCCATCGTCACATCTAGTCACTCCACCCATTGTCACACGACACATCTAGTCACTCCACCCATCGTCACATGACATATCTAGTCACTCCACCCATCGTCACACGACACATCTAGTCACTCCACCCATCGTCACACGACACATCTAGTCACTCCACCCATTGTCACACGACACATCTAGTCACTCCACCAATCATCATACGACACATCTAGTTACTCCACCCATCGTCATACATCACATCTACTCACTCCACCCATCGTCACATGACACATCTAGTCACTCCACCTATCATCACACGACACATCTAGTCACTCCACCCCTCGTCACACCACATATCTACTCACTCCACCCATCGTCACATGACACATCTAGTCACTCCACCCCTCGTCACACCACATATCTACTCACTCCACCCATCGTCACATGACACATCTAGTTACTCCACCCATCATCACATGACACATCTAGTCACTCCACCCATCGTCACATGACACATCTATAACTAATGCCATGTACATTAACTCCATAAGTACTGGTATTTAGACCATAATTGGTAGAAAACAGTGTTGGCAGAATAGACCTCTGGTCGCCAAACATAGCTCATGTAGATACTGTTACCATGTGTTGGTGGTCTCTATTTAGAGTTGTTGTGTGGTCTACTGAAGGAGACTAGAGCTGGTCTGGAACAGAGACTAGGGGAGGGAAGGCAGCATGGGAATGGGACTGTATGTTTACCAAGGCCAGGTATACAGGTATGTACATGTTAGAGCAAACCAGGCAAACGGTGAACATCTGTTTCAGGCTGGTTGGCCCTCATCAGTTCCGCATATGTGTAGCTGCTCTGTGACGGCCTAGACTTACATGTACAGTATATACAATTTATTAATTAATCATTTATGAGAAAGACATGTACATTATATAGGAATATTGATACAGAAACCATAGGAGAGACCGTCAATGATGTATCACATGAATTAATGCTCTGTCAGATGTGTCTGGAGGACACTGGCCTATTCTGCTACCACCAATGGGGTGTGGACCACAGTGAGTTATGGGGAGTGGCCATGACTGGGGGGTGGCAGCTGTCCAGACACAGCAGGTCTGATGTGTGTGGGTGGAGTTGATCCCATCCTGTATGGGGTGGG
The DNA here is from genome assembly GCA_963970385.1 of Theonella swinhoei. Taxonomy (NCBI): domain Eukaryota; kingdom Metazoa; phylum Porifera; class Demospongiae; order Tetractinellida; family Theonellidae; genus Theonella; species Theonella swinhoei. The sequence continues at coordinate 5,934,612 of OZ019951.1, read as the reverse complement.
TGATATTTAGATCATAGCATGAACATGTATAACCCCATATCCCTACATCTGTAAATACTAAAAGGGGTTACGCATGTTATGATTGTTGCATGCTATCATCCCCTGCCTATCCCTCTCCCTCTACGTCTCCCTCTCTTTCATCTCTTCTCTGTCTCCCTCCCTCTCTTCATTCCTTCCTCTCTGCCTCTTCCCTCCCTCTACCTCCAACTCCCTTCTCCCTCTGTCCCTCCCTCCCTCCCTCCCAGGCCTCCCTCCCTCCCTCCCTCCGTCCCTCCATCCCTCCCTCCCTCCCTCCCTCCCGCTCCCCTCCCTCCCTCCCTCCCTCCTTCCCTCCCAGGTCTCCCTCCCCCTCCCTCCCTCCCTCCCTCCCTCCCTCTCCCCTCCCTCCGTGCCTCCCTCCCTCCCTCCTCTGCAGGTGAGTGATCTAGCTCGAGAGTGCCTCCTCTCTGACAGCTCCTGTCAATAGTGTGGAGTGTGTGAGGGTTAGTCTCATGCCCAGACCCCACCTCCAAGAGGAAAAGGGTCTGGTGAATTTGGACTGAATCCTCATGCCTGTGTTGAGGAATTTCCACGTGCCAATCAGATTGCAGAATAACCCTGTCATGTGACAAAATTAATTATGCGCATATCATGCAGTCTCTATCACCTACTGCTGAGCCTACAGCCTCATGAAGACATGGTGATGATGTCAAGAGTAAACGCACGTTGATTTGTGTGTAGCTATCCTTGAAGCCATACAGAAGATGGGCTACGATCGACCTTCAGATAGCCAAGTGTTGGCCATTAGTCACACTGTTCGTGTTTTTATTTCTCTACCAACTGGCAAGGGTGGTGTGCTTTATTCCATACACACATGTGACCCTCCTATTATGTTGGCTGATGGTTTATTCCTTACAGACACCACTGGAGCACAGGACAAGCAATCACCTGACCAGGAGGGGTCAGCCCCTGTTATCAGTCCCCTCCAAGTCTTCACATAGATCTCAGTGGTGGAGGAGAGGTGGAGGGAAGAGATCTGGTGGTGTGGACGACAGTGGCTACCGCTCCCAGCAAAGAAGACATACTGTAAGAGCAGATCCAGACACATGTACAGTAGTGTGCCATTCTTCCATGGTTTAGGTACACAGCCACTTGTGTGTACATGTCACATGTCATGTGCATACATTTTACACAGGTGAACGCATTTCAAATTAGTTTTCTATGTTACTGTTGCATATGTTACTGTACATGTATGTACATGTTATCATATAGATCTACATCACCATGTCACCACAAAACGTTACACGTTACATCCACCACACATTACATCTGGACCACACACACGCACACACACCAGATATTATGTCATTACATGTACAGTACACAGTTGACCTTCCCCTCCTGTGATAGCTTCATGCAGGTTCGATAACGTCCACGATGTGTACGTGGTCCAGTATCCTGGCCTGGATTCCTGCCATATATCACGAGCTACTAGTAATGATCCTGAAGAGTGGAGTATGGGAATGAGGTTGACTAGTCTTACAGATTTTTTTTACACTGGAGAATTCGCACAAGCTCCTGTGGCAGATGATTATCATACACATTCCCAATATTACATCATCATTGTCATGTGACAATCATGTGACATCATACATTGTACAGAACAAGGCAGTTCTATTCCCCTCAAGTGAGAGGTTTAGACCATGTAACAAGTTTACATCATATGTACATGTTATCATGTACTGTATATACATCACCACCACACTTCACCTCTGGACTGCAGTACACTGGATATGTCTCTCTTGTACTTCTCTGACAGCTCCAGTCTCTTCAAACTTGTATTCTTCTCTTCCACACACTTCAACAGTAACGACACTCCCTCTTCTCCTAGTGACTCATCACCATCCAGATACAGCTCTTCCAGTGATGAATTATTCTCAAGACCCACACACAATCCTCTCACTCCATCATCTCCTATTGCATTCCAACTCAACCCCAGCACTCTCAGAGTCTTGTTTCTCTCTAATGCTACACCTAACTCCACACCTCCACTGCTGCCAATACTACACTCGGCAAGTCGCAGTGTCTCTAGTGAACTGTTTCTCTTTAACATTGTTGCCACGGCTACAGCACCTTCTGATCCAATGTGGTTATCACTCAAGTCCAACTCTCTCAGTGTATGGTTGTCACTTAGTCCACTCACTACTTCTCCTACTCCATCGCTAGTCATACTACACCACCTGAGGTACAATTCCTCTATCTTACAGTGTATTGGATGTCTCAGTAACTGTCCCAGACACACACAGTGAGATGTAGTCAAGTGGCAGCCAACCATGTCCAGTCTCCTCATTGAGCTGTTGGCACTCAGTCCTTTACATAATAAGTCAATACTCTCAACTGATATATCATTTCCTCCAATATCCAGACTCTCCAGACTTGTGGTGGAGTGGATATAACTTGCTATACATTCAAAGTCAGGATCACTGATGCCAGTTTCAAACATCTTCAGATGTCTCAGTTTACTGCTGTGTAGAGATGACACCAGCTGGACAGCCCCACCACATCCAATAAGTGAGTTACTTCCCGGGTCCAGTCTCTCAAGACATGGCATCCTCTGTACACCTTCAGCTAGCACATCACATGCTCTTCTGTCCAGACTGTTGTCCATGAGATCCAGGTGTTGGATATGTTGTAGTAATAAGTTAGGAATAGTCAGAAAATGCTCAACACCATCAGCTGTGATGGAGCCACCAGCAAATGAAGCTGAAACTATTTGACTGGAGATGTCAGTCACAGCAAGTTCATGGTTACAGCCTTTACTGAGAAACTCCATCCCCACATCATCAACTGAGATGTAGTGACAGTAAATACTCCATGTACAGTTGGAGTGAGCTAGACAGTATCCTGCTACAAAGTAGTCAGTGGTAGTTGCAGAGTAGGGCAGACTCAGTCCTCTCTTACCAGAGCCCAGGACACTTCTAAGGACTGGCAGGTTCTGGGACTCATACAGCCAGCTATACATGGTGACTGCATCTCGATTCAGCAGCTTTGAAAGAAAGTCTACAGGAAGAGACACTAACTTAGTGATCCCTGCCAGGAATTGGAATGTAGTTTTGAATTGTGTAGCCTCATAATAGGAATATCCATATTCGGTCTCAATCTTTCTAAAGCCCTTAGTGTCAATGAGTGTCATCTGTTCCTGTGGCTGGAGATGTGAGAGGTGAAGTGCTGCCAGGTACTCCTGGACTGTGTAGTGCAGGGAATTATACGACACTTGGTCTTCTCCCTCATTGTAAACCTGAGGGACACTCTGTAGGAGACCGAGGGTGGACACACCTTCGGGAAGACTGGAGAATACTATCGTCTGATGGGACACACCTTCATAAGCCAGGGCACACAGTTGCTGGAAGTCTGCTGCCACTCTCTCTGGTAGATCAGCCAATGTCCTCACTTTGATGTTCATGGCACTGTACTTGGGGTGCTGTGTGAGGTACTGTTCCAGTCTCATGAGGACGTAGGCAGAGTAGAGTTGAGTGACAGTGGTTGGAGGATTGTGGGGGGCACACTTGAACACTTGTTCTACAATGGCAGCACTGACTGGGGTGTACATGGCTGCAAGGATGACAGGATGGGATTCAATGTACTGTAAAAAGTCAAGTACTGAAAGCTCAGTTGCTTTCTGTGAGTCAGTTTTGGGAGTATCTGTTGTGGAGAGTTGATGAGTAGTTTGTTGAGATATCTCTCTCTTGTGTATATCAACTTGGTCCTGTGCTAATGCCAGCAGTTCTGTGTGCTGTGATATTCTGTCTCCCATTTGCTGTAGCAGACCTCCAGTGGCCCATGGGCGGCTGGTGATGTAGATTGTGGCAGCTGGTAGCTGGATACCTCGAATTAGTCGAATAAAGAGAGAGTCTGATCTCAGATCATCCACTAACTCATCCCAGGCCTCCAGCCAAATCAGACAGCCCTTCCCACGATTTTCTTCAAATGTTCTTGTTACTTCATCTCGAACTTGTTCATTGGCGTGTCTAAAGAGGCTAGGAAGAGAGGTGATTTGTCTGATGTTGTTGTCTCTGAGGGGCAGCAGTAGCACAATGGAGCAGGCCTGCAGCAGTTTGCCCTCTGCCCACTGCCGACACTGCTCCCAGGCAAATGTGGTCTTCCCCACACCTGGAGCCCCTTCTATCAGGACCACCTTGGGCCGAGACCCATCTGCCATCACTCCCAGCTCACTCAACTCCATGGCTGTCTTCTTGTACACCACATCGTCCATGTCCCCTCGCAGACTGTCTCTAGTGAACCTGTCCATGTCTCCCTGGGAGAGGGTCTGTTTCTCAATCCTGGCCAGACGGAATGGGAGCAAGTGTTTGGGTTTGGAGTCAGTGAGAGTGTGGAGGGGGCTCCTGGGTGTGTACAGCTGCTTCAAGTGAGTGGTGTACTGCAGTAGTGGAGCTTCATAGCAGACAACACCATCCACTGTAATGGCCTCAATGTCCATGTCCACAAACTCCTTCAGATCAGTGTTCTTTACATCTGCCTGTAAGTGAGCTACCAGAGAGGGTGGTACAGAGAAGGTCAAAGTTACACAGCCCCTATTAGCTTCCTGAAGATTAAGAGCAAACTTTGGAAGGAGCAGTTTTCTTGCCAGACTTCCTCTGAAGTTGTCCAAGTCCTCTAGTGTGCAGGTATTCCAGTCCTTTGTAGTCTTTGTAGTAAGAAATTTGCGAAGCTCCTCTTCAGGAGGTTCTTCATCATGAATAGGCCAGCACTTTACAAAGTCACATAGTCGAGTGCTCTTAAAAAAGGCGGCAATTTCAGTTTTGTAACTATCCATTCTCTTTTGTAAATCCATATCCTCAAACTTGTGAAGGACATGTTGCAATATTTCATAGTTAAGGAAATTCATGTAATAACTCAAGTCAATCCAAATATCTTCAACTGTTGTCTTTTGTCCAATGATTTCCTTGAGAGCTGTTTCGTGGCGTTTTTGTTTATTAGCATCCAATGAAGAGAGTCTGACCTTAAAGGTGTCCACAGGCTGAGTTTTCACAGACTCATAAACGTCATCTTTCAACTTGATGAAGTCTTTCTGTAGCTTGTCAATTTGGGCTTTAAGATCTTCAGTTGCAAGAGCCTCACATGCACCTACAGTGGAATATAACACAGTATAGTGTGATGATACAATGTACACTAGTTGAATGCTATACATTGTTGGCGAGTGGGAGAGTACGCATGCAAAATTAGAAGTATGTACAACGTTACGGTATGTGCAGTGCCTGTCACATATAAATATTCGGACGTTCAGACCACTAGGAGGGCTCGCTACGCTCGCCAATTAGTGTCCATTCCACAATGGTTATGACAGCATGTACATATAAGTCATGGTACATGTATAATCTCCACCAGTGGTGAATGGAATAGTGTATAGTATACATTCATTCTAGAAAGGGTTAGGGGAGGGGGGTAGGGTAGGGGGGTAGGGGGAGGTGTTGCGATATGCTACATGTATGGCATGTATACACATACACATTTCTAGGGGTATCTGGGGCCATGTCCCTTAAACTGCTCTGGGGAATTCTAGAGCGTTGTTACTGGATAAGTGTAATCCGTGTATCATGAAATTTGGAGGCGGAGACTCAAGCTAGGTGAGGGGGATATCTCAATATGCTGTATGAAACACTACTGACAGATGTATTGTGCTTAAATGTACCAGTATCCAGATTGCAATATTTTCTCCTGATGTTATCTGCCATCTGCTGTCTTCCAATAGCAGCACAGCACAGAGCATCCACCAAAGTCTTCCAGGTGGGGGAGGGGGTTGTGTTAGACAGCCAGAAGTTCAGCATGTGCATGAGGCAGTCATCTGGATTGGAGTGTTCACGGCTCTTAATAGCATTCAGGCGGGAGAATGGTACCCTCAACTGCACTCCAAATCGGAACCAGATATCAATGATATCATTTAACTCATTCAAAAGTGTTGGAAGGTCATCCTCAGTCAGAATATCTGCAGAATAAACATATATAATTCATAGCTATTGTCTATTTGACTTCTCCTGAGCCCTCGAATTTTGGCAATAACTCTCCTATTTTTCACCCAATTTCAAAATAAAAAGTACCATTGGATTCCTCGCGTTTTGCCGCGTCTAGTGATAGGTCTCACTAAATCTGAATCCCTACCACTTCAAAGATAGCTGTATGTCCCATAAGGAAAGTATGGAGATGCCATTGACTGCAAGGAATGTAGTGCGCTTGACCTCAAACATACACGCCGTTTACGCGCGAAGGCTTCTTACGTGCTCAAAGTGTTTGCTGGTGTGAAAATCAGCAAGAAAGAGGGGCTACCCGGACGACACAAGGATTCTCAGGTTAGTAATGCTAGCTAAGCTCCCATATTTACAATGAGATGTAGCATAGCAGTCATAACGAACTATGACATCGTGTATCAACGCGCTTCCAGCGTCATGGCTCACCTTTAGCCACTTATCCCTAGTCTTCGACCTAACCAAGCCCTAAAGTACTCAAAACACGCACTTCTCGTAGCGTTCAGCACTGCCGCGTGGTTTCCCTCCACCTGCGCATACCATTACCCGCAAACATGCAGAAAGTTGTCAAAATGACGCACAGTTGCGTGCACGTAAAACCTCAACAACTTCCGGTGTCAGGTGAACGCAAATAGACAATAGTCACTCCACCCAACATCACACGACACATCTAGTCACTCCACCCATCATCACACAACACATCTAGTCACTCCACCAATCGTCACACGACACATCTAGTCACTCCACCCATCGTCACACTACACATCTAGTTACTCCATCCAATATCACATGACACGTAGTCACTCTACCCATCATCACACGACACATCTAGTCATTCCACCCATCGTCACACGACACATCTAGTCACTCCACCCATCATCACACGACACATCTAGTCACTTTACCCATCATCACACGACACATCTAGTCACTCCACCCATCGTAACACGACACATCTAGTCACTCCACTCATCGTCACACGACACATCTAGTCACTCCACCCATTGTCACATGACACATCTAGTCACTCCACCCATCGTCACATGACACATCTAGTCACTCCACCCATCATCACATGACACATCTAGTCACTCTACCCATCATCACATGACACATCTAGTCACTCTACCCATTGTCACATGACACATCTAGTCACTCCACCCATCGTCACATGACACATCTAGTCACTCCACCCATCGTCACATGACACATCTAGTCACTCCACCCATCATCACATGACACATCTAGTCACTCTACCCATCATCACATGACACATCTAGTCACTCTACCCATCGTCACACAACACATCTAGTCACTCCACCCATTGTCACATGACAAATCTAGTCACTCTACCCATCATCGCATGACACATCTAGTCACTCTACCCATCGTCACACAACACATCTAGTCACTCCACCCATCGTCACACAACACATCTAGTCACTCTACCCATCATCACACAACACATCTAGTCACTCCACCCATTGTCACATGACACATCTAGTCACTCCACCCATCGTCACATCTAGTAGCAGTGTCTCTAATTTTCCAGCATGCATGCTGCACTTTGACCTTGTTTCTATTCTTTTTGGCACTTCAATCCCTACATCCTTCAACATTTTATTGAAAATGTTTTTACACTTTATACATGTGTGTATCCTTTTTGTACTAGGACAGTATTCCTGTTGTATTTGTAAGTTGTGAGTGACTATCCCTCTCCCTCTGTGTCTTCTTCTCTCTCATCTCTTCTCTGTCTCCCTCCCTCTCTTCATTCCTTCCTCTCTCACTTTCCCCTCCCTCTGCCTCCAACTCCTTCCTCCCTCCCTCCGTCCCTCCCTCTCTACCTACCTCTTTCCTCCCTCCCTCCATCCCTCCCTCCCTCTCCCATTTCTCCCTCCCTCCCTCCCTCTCTCCCTCCCTCCCTCCCTCCTTTGCAGGTGAGTGACCTAGCTTGAGAGTGCCTCCTCTCCCTGACAGCTCCTGTCAAATTTCCATGCGCCAATCAGATTGCAGAATAACCCTGTCATATGACTAAATTTTAATTACGTGCATACCGTGCATTCTCTATCACCTACTGCCGAGCCTACAGCCTGATGAAGGCATGGTGATAATTTCAAGAGTAAATGCTGATTTGCATGTAGCTATTCTGGAGGCCATACAGAAGATGGGCTACAATCGACCTTCAGATAGCCAAGCATTGGCCATTAGTCACTCTGTTTGTGGGAATGATGTTTATATTTCCCTACCAACTGGCAGGGGTAAATCTCTCTGCTATGCTTCCATACATACTTGTGACACTAATTGCATTCCAATGACACACGTGTGTGCGCTTGTAGCCTGGAAATTCACCAGACCTTTGGAGATGGGGTGCCATTCTTCCATGGTTTAGGTACACAGCCACTTGTGTGTACATGTCACATGTCATGTGCATACATTGTTGTAGTGTATTCATAGACCAGTTGGCAGTGCATGTGATGACGTGAGATCAATACTTATGAGATATAACCAATGAATTTTGTACTCCTGTAAATCTCCTATTGCTGTGTTGACATGCCCATATTAGGGACTATGTAGTAGTGGCAGTATGTGGATGAGAGATGTACCATACAAACCCCTCACTTAATGTGGCCCATTACATGCTGTATCCCACCCCAGATATAGATGGATGGTAGTGTGTCCATTGTCTAATGTACAGACCCAATTAGGACTGGACAGATCCAGTGATGGCTGGCAATTAGTGGAGGGGCAGTCCCCATCAGACAGCAGTGGGAGGAGGTTTCTAAGAGGTGTGGTGTACTCTCTGAGCAGACTGTCTACTGCACTGGGTGTGACTGGTGGAGATGAGGATGACAGTCAGTACAAACAGAGAGTGATGAGAAGTGGGTGGAGTCAATATGACTGTCATGTCCCTAGTCCAATATGGAGGAGAGAGTGTCTTCTATCATTTGTCTCCATGTAGGTTTATGACTGACTTGTGGCATATGGAGGCTTTATGGAGAGGAGAACACCTTTCTAATTGCATACTGTTACTGTACATGTATGTACATGTTATCATATGGATCTACATCACCATGTCACCACAAAACATTACATCCACCACACATTACATCTGGACCACACACGCACACACACACACACACACACACACACACACACCCCAGATATGTCTCATGTGTACTAACTAACTGAATGCTATATCACTGTTGGTGAGTAAATGATCCATGCAGCTGGCTTTATATTTGCATGAAGCATGTGAGAGCAGCCAGTGTGGACTAATCGCTGCCAATGTCATTCCAGGTACAGTATATACAAGCTTAAGCTCCTGTGATCCTGTACCAAATGTGATAGCCACAACCACCTCACAGGACACACCTCACTTTTACACCTCCTCACAGGACACACCTCACCACTCATTCACCCCCTCAGTGCCACATGGGGAATTCCCAGTTATGACTGCAACCTACCAGGGGATTTCCCTGTTGTTATAACAGAGGAGGCCACATAGAATGGTGTCCATTGTGCATGTGTTACTGGGTGAAAGGGACAGTACCATTATGGCACCCCTAGTCTATGGCTCCTCTGTGTATATACACAAAAAGTGCCCAGGTGTATAGCCATGGATATGTACCCATGGGGACATATCTATTCAGGCTCCCTTCCTTACACACACATATATTCACAGTAAAATAACATGTACATGATGTCACTGTAACCATATGTCATGTATTAAAAGGGGAACCCCCAGAAATAAGCCATTATGAACAAACATAATTCCTGCCATCTGTCATGAGCTGTATTGTACTTCGGAGCTACGGGCTTCGAATATGACAGTGTGTTTAGTCTTCTAATTACCCGAATGACAGCATGTTCACAGAAAATTTAACTCACGTGACCTTTAACCACAGCCTCCTCTTGGCGCCCTTTCAGTCTTTCTTTTTGCTCGAGTGAACATAGACGCATTTTCTGACTCCGGTCCGTGTTCAAACTGTCAACGGAGGAGTGAAGGGGCATTCATAATGTCAGAAGGAGCACAGGGGGCCCAGGGCCTCGAGCCCGCAGAGGACGCAGTGTCACTAAGCGCTCTCTCGGAAGACGACCTTACGCATATTGCGAATAACCCACAGTACAGGGCTATGCTCCAGGATCTACTGAGCCCATATATGGGTGAGAGTAGTGTCAGCACTGAACCTGCTGACACCCTCGATAGTGGGCGCGGTACTGACCCTACCCGCCACCAGTCAGAAGGAGCGACGGCGCCTGACCAGCGCCTCGCTAGACTAGGGAGCAGTGCTGAAACCACAGCTCGGGAGACGCTGCGGCGTATTTCTGAAGCGCTGAAGAGGAGCACGGAGGAGGTAAACCTACCCACTGCTAAGAGGCAGAGGTGGTGTGATTCAGACAGTGATGTCTACTCTGAGACCTCAACAACATTCCCAACCTTTGACCCCTCCCTAGACAAGGAGGACAAGGAAGAGTTCAGGTTTGAAGCACCTGACCAAGTAACAGCTTACCTGGAGAAACATTTCAGGAGGAGCCTCTCCAAAGAGGAGAGGACAGCAATGCTTAGGAAACATCCTAAGCCTGACACCAAAGCTATGGCGCCACCGAGGCTGGACCAATTTATTACAGACTTTGCTCCCAAGAAAGTGGACAAGGCCAGAGATGCAGCGCTGGCAAGAATTCAGGGTGGTTTGCTCTATGCAGCAAATCCACTGGCATATCTGTGGGCCAATCTGATGGAGCAAGGGTTGGAAGGTGACAGTGAAGCAGTTATCCCGGTCAGTGAGGTGTTGGACGTAGTTCAGAGAACCCTCGTCCTCTTGGGCAATGCCTCCAACCTACTTTCAGAGAGAAGGAGAGAGATAGCACTGGACCCCTCCTTAAAAAAGTATGCCAAAGGGGACTTCACTCAGGCTGGTACTGACCTGTTCGGAGGAAAATTCAAGGAAGAATTGGTCCAAAAGGTGGAAGCAGATGGGGCATTATCTAAGGCTGTGAGGATTGTGTCCCGGGGAAGTAAAGTCTACCAGAACCCACAGAGCCATAACAGAGGGAAAAATCCTCTTTTTCACAGCCGAACCAGTGGGTATGGGGCTGTGTTCGGCAGACGGTACAACCCATACAGGGCAGATGGTACAACCCAGGGAAAAGGGAAACACGTACCCGGAAGGCCTTACCAGAGGAAAGGCAGTGTGTTCGAGCGCTTGGGCCAGCAGACAGACAGAAGTGCAGCAAGCCAGAACTCGGACATACACAATTGATTTCGGAACATCAAAACCCACGAGCATTGTTCCCCAGTCTCACCAACACAAACAACCTACCACAAGCCGGCAGGGTGCAGTTTTGTCTGCCCAAGTGGAAAGAGATAACTCGGGACTGTTGGATCCTCAGAGCAGTCCAGGGCTACAAGATCCCATTCACACGACTTCCACCTCCAACACACCTGCCACCTTTCTCCTTCAATCAAGAAGAAGTCAGGATAATATCCGAGGAGGTACAGTCCCTGTTGAAGAAGGGAGCAGTCCAGAGATCAGGTCTCGGAATTGGTTTCACAAGCAACATTTTCTTGATACCCAAGACTGGAGGACGGTTCAGGCTTATACTCAATCTCAAGGCACTGAACAACTTTGTTGCATACGAACACTCTTCAAGATGGAGGACATTCGTTGTGTAAGGGATCTCCTCAGCAAGGGGGATCATCTGTGCAAGCTGGATTTGAGGGATGCCTACCTCTCAATTCCGATTCACAAGTCCTCGAGGAAATATCTGAGATTCAGCTGGCAGGGAGTAATGTACGAATACACAGCTCTCCCCTTTGGGCTGTCAGCAGCCCCGAGAGTGTTTACAAAGGTGCTAAAACCAGTGCTGGCAGAATTAAGAGCAGCAGGGATATGCCTGGTGGCATATCTGGACGACCTCCTCATCATTGGAAAGACCAAGGAGGAGACGGAAGCAGCCTTCCGCAGGACCAAGACCCTACTGCAAAATCTTGGTTTCATGATCAATATGGAGAAATCACAGAGTCACGCAACACAGTGCATCGAGTTCTTGGGGTTACTGATAGATTCGAGAAAGATGTCATTCAGCCTTCCCCAAACAAGAGTGAAGCAGATTCAAGGGGAATGCAGGAGGTTATTGCGGAAGGAGGTAGTCACAGTGAGAGAGTTGGCTCATATAGTGGGTATGCTAACAGCAACCAGGCTGGCTGTCCTATCAGCCCCCCTCCACTACAGGGCACTACAGGCTCAAAAGATAAACGGCCTATGCCCCCACCTCTCATACGAGTCAATAGTGACATTGAATGCTCATTGCAAGAGAGATCTCCAGTGGTGGATCCACCATCTCAGTCAGGTGAATGGTTGCCAGATCCAACACCCATCCCCAGCAGTCGTCATAGTATCAGATGCATCGAATACAGGCTGGGGAGCCCGCTGTGGACCACTCAGGACAGGAGGTCAGTGGGCACTGCAAGAGAAAAGCCTGCATATCAATGGCAAGGAGATGCTGGCAGCATTTCTGGCTCTGCAGACTTTTGTGAGGGATCAGAAAGGGATCCATGTCAGACTGAAGGTCGACAACACAACAACAGTATGTTACATTAATCGGATGGGGGGCACACATTCCCCACAAATGATGCATCTTACTCACAGATTGTGGAACTGGAGCCTGGAAAGGAAGATTCTGCTCTCAGCAGAACATCTGCCGGGCAGGCTGAACCAGATAGCCGACCAGGAATCCAGAATGCAGGGAGACAGCTCAGAGTGGAAGCTGTCACCAGTCGTGTTCAGGCAAATAATGAAGCAGATGGGAGATTGTCAGATAGATCTCTTTGCATCACGCCTGACAACTCAACTGGATATGTATATGAGTTGGAGGCCAGATCCAGGAGCAGTGGCCACAGATGCACTGGCTCAACCATGGAATTGCACAAGGGGCTATGCTTTTCCTCCATTTGCCCTGATTGGAAGGTGTCTGAGGAAGGTACACAAAGAGAAAGTTCCAGAACTGGTACTGATCACACCAATATGGCCAACTCAGCCGTGGTTTCCAATGCTGGTGTCAATGGCAATAAGAAGACCCATACAGATCCCAGCAGCACCCGACCTGCTGAGGAATCACAGGGGAGAAAGTCACCCCCTAATCAGACAAGGGTCACTGAATCTAGCCGCGTGGTTAGTCTCAGGAGATCACTTACAGAGGAAGGAATTTCAGAAGAAGCATCAAAGCTGATTATGTCATCTTGGAGAGGCAACACAGAAGCAGCGTACTCATCAGGTTGGAAAAGATGGGAACGATGGTGTGTGGAGCGTGGGTATGAGCCGGTTCGCTCATCATTGAGTGCTATCTTGGAGTTTCTCACAACAGAGTTTCTGCAGGGCAAACAGTATCGAACAATTAATACATATAGATCTGCAATCTCAATGACACACGGACCGATTGATGGGGTAGTGGTCGGAAAGCACCCATTGGTTTGCAGACTCCTGAAAGGGGTTTATAATCAGCGACCACCACAGCCAAGGTACTCATTTACCTGGGATGTATGTGTGGTTTTGGATCATATCAGATCATGGGGTCTAACTACACAATTGACCCGGAAGGAGATCACTCTCAAGTTAGCTATGTTGCTGGCTTTAGCAAATGCCAGCAGCAGTTCAGAGCTACATGCCCTGGATATCAGACATATGTCCTGGAGTACTGAGGGCATCACATTCACTCTCACAGCTCTCACAAAGACATCTAAGCCTGGCAAAGGCAAGACATTGTTTTATCCAAAACTTGAGTCAGACAGAGAGGTGTGCCCAGTCACTTCTCTTAGAGAGTATCTGAAAAGAACAAGTGAGATCAGGAAAGATGACAGGCTATTCTTGTCATATATTAAACCTTACACGCCAATACGTTCTTGTACTATTGCAAGATGGCTCAAGGCAATTATTCAGAGTGCAGGCTTCAGTGAATTCGGAGTGCATTCAACAAGAGGAGCTGCTGTGACAGCAGCTTTCGCTCATGGGATGTCTGTGTCGGACATATTAGCTGTTGCAGACTGGTCATCTGACAACACATTCCGCAAGTTCTATTTCAGACCAGACATGGCTAGAAAGAAGTCACTGACACAGGCCTTTGTGCAGAAATAATGTTATATATGATTACACTTCTGTATGCTTATGATAAATCATGGAAGTAAAATATATTAAGAAGCTGTTAAGAAATTCATAGCTTTGAACAACACACTGTCATATTCGAAGCCCGTAGCTCCGAAGTACAATTTATGATCTCGCAAGGGTCTGCAAGACCTGAGGTGAGGTCAGAATTGTATGAGGAGCGAAGGGTAAGAATATGACAGTCCCACCCATTGCATATCAGTAAGACTGTGTGGTTCCCTCCCATTTTAATATTGGTTGTAGGGATCAAAAAGAAGACTGAAAGGGCGCCAAGAGGAGGCTGTGGTTAAAGGTCACGTGAGTTAAATTTTCTGTGAACATGCTGTCATTCGGGTAATTAGAAGACTAAACACACTGTCATATTCTTACCCTTCGCTCCTCATACAATTCTGACCTCACCTCAGGTCTTGCAGACCCTTGCGAGATCATAAATTGTACCACTAGTACAAACAGAGTATGGAATTAAGTTGTCTTACAGATTTGTTACACTGGAGAGTTTTATTCTTTGGAGGATGATTATCATGCACATTCCCAGTATTACATCATCATTGTCATGTGACAATCATGTGACATCATACATTGTTTAGAACAAGGCAGTTCTATTCCCCTCAAGTGAGAGGTTTAGACCACGTAACAATTTTACATCATATGTACATGTTATCATGTACACCACATCCACTCCACTTCACATCTGGACTGCAGTACACTGGATATGCCTCTCTTGTACTTCTCTGACAGCCGCAGTGTCTTCAAACTTGTATTCTTCTCTTCCACACACTTCAACAGTAACGACACTCCCTCTTCTCCTAGTGACTTGTCACCATCCAGATACAGCACTTCCAGTGATGAATTATTCTCAAGACCCATACACAATCCTCTCACTCCATCATCTCCTATTGCATTCCCACTCAACCACAGCACTCTCAGAGTCTTGTTTCTCTCTAATGCTACACCTAACTCCACACCTCCACTGCTGCCAATACTACACCCAATAAGCCACAGTGTCTCTAGTGAACTGTTTCTCTTTAACATTGTTGCCACGGCTACAGCACCTTCTGATCCAATCTGGTTATCACTCAAGTACAACTCTCTCAGTGTATGGTTGTCACTTAGTCCACTCACTACTTCTCCTACTCCATCACTAGTCATCCTACACCAACTGAGGTACAACTCCACTATCTTACAGTGTATTGGATGTCTCAGTAACTGTCCCAGACACACACAGTGAGATGTAGTCAAGTGGCAGCCTCCCATGTCCAGTCTCCTCATTGAGCTGTTGGCACTCAGTCCTTTACATAATAAGTCAATACTCTCAACTGATATATCATTCTCTCCGATATTCAGACTTTCCAGACTTGTGGTGGAGTGAATATAACTTGCTATACATTCAAAGTCAGGATCACTGATGCCAGTACCAGACATATTCAACTGTCTCAGTTTACTGCTGTGTAGAGATGACACCAGCTGGACAGCCCCACCACATCCAATAAGTGAGTTATGTCTCAGGTTCAGTGTCTCAAGACATGGCATCCTCTGTACACCTTCAGCTAGCACATCACATGCTCTTCTGTCCAGCTTGTTGCTACTGAGATTCAGGTGTTGTATATGTTGTAGTAATAAGTTAGGAATAATCAGAAAATGCTCAACACCATCAGCTGTGATGGAGCCACTCCAGAATGAAGCTGAAACTATTTGACTGGAGATGTCAGTCACAGCAAGTTCATGGTTACAGCCTTTACTGAGAAACTCCATCCCCACATCATCAACTGAGATGAAGTTACAGTAAATACTCCATGTACAGTTGGAGTGAGCTAGACAGTATCCTGCTACAAAGTAGTCAGTGGTAGTTGCAGAGTAGGGCAGTCTCAGTTCTCTCTCACCAGAGCCCAGGACACTTCTAAGGACTGGCAGGTTCTGGGACTCATACAGACAGCTATACATGGTGACTGCATCTCGACTCAGCAGCTTTGAAAGAAAGTCTACAGGAAGTGACACTAACTTAGTGATCCCTGCCAGGAATTGGAATGTAGTTTTGAATTGTGTAGCCTCATAATAGGAATATCCATATTCAGTCTCAATCATTCTAAATCCCTTAGTGTCAATGAGTGTCATCTGTTCCTGTGGCTGGAGATGTGAGAGGTGAAGTGCTGCCAGGTACTCCTGGACTGTGTAGTGCAGGAAATTGTATGACACTTGGTCTTCTCCCTCATCGTAAACCTGAGGGACACTCTGCAGGAGATCGAGGGTGGACACACCTTCAGGAAGACCGGAGAATACTATTGTCTGATGGGACACACCTTCATAAGCCAGGGCACACAGTTGCTGGAAGTCTGCTGCCACTCTCTCTGGTAGATCAGCCAATGTCCTCACTTTGATGTTCATGGCACTGTACTTGGGGTGCTGTGTGAGGTACTGTTCCAGTCTCATGAGGACGTAGGCAGAGTAGAGTTGAGTGACAGTGGTTGAAGGATTTTGGGGGGCACACTTGAACACTTGTTCTACAATGGCAGCACTGACTGGGGTGTACATGGCTGCAAGGATGACAGGATGGGATTCAATGTACTGTAAAAAGTCAAGTACTGAAGGCTCAGTTGCTTTCCGTGAGTCAGTTTTGGGAGTATCTGTTGTGGAGAGTTGATGAGTAGTTTGTTGAGATATCTCTCTCTTGTGTATATCAACTTGGTCCTGTGCTAATGCCAGCAGTTCTGTGTGCTGTGATATTCTGTCTCCCATTTGCTGTAGCAGACCTCCAGTGGCCCATGGGCGGCTGGTGATGTAGATTGTGGCAGCTGGTAGCTGGATGCCTCGAATTAGTCGAATAAAGAGAGAGTCTGATCTCAGATCATCCACTAACTCATCCCAGGCCTCCAACCAAATCAGACAACCCTTGCCATGACTCCCTACAACATTTCTTGTAACTTCTCTTCTCACTTGTTTATTGCTGTATCTAAAGAGGCTAGGAAGAGAGGTGATTTGTCTGATGTTGTTGTCTCTGAGGGGCAGCAGTAGCACAATGGAGTAGGCCTGCAGCAGTTTGCCCTCTGCCCACTGCCGACACTGTTCCCAGGCAAATGTGGTCTTCCCCACACCTGGAGCCCCTTCTATCAGGACCACCTTGGGCCGAGACCCATCTGCCATCACTCCCAGCTCATTCAACTCCATGGCTGTCTTCTTGTACACCACATCGTCCATGTCTCCTCGCAGACTGTCTCTAGTGAATCTGTCCATGTCTCCCTGGGAGAGGGTCTGTTTCTCAATCCTGGCCAGACGGAATGGGAGCAAGTGTTTGGGTTTGGAGTCAGTGAGAGTGTGGAGGGGACTCCTGGATGTGTACAGCTGCTTCAAGTGAGTGGTGTACTGCAGTAGTGGAGCTTCATAGCAGACAACACCATCCACTGTAATGGCCTCAATGTCCATGTCCACAAACTGCTTCAGATCAGTGTTCTTTATATCTGCCTGTAAGTGAGCTACAAGGGATGGGAAAACGGAAAACTGTATTCTAACACAGCCTTCACTAAAGTCTTCAAGTATTATACTAAAATTTGGTAGGAAAAGTTTTCTTGCCAGACTTCCTTTGAGTTCGTCTAAGTCTTTTAGTGTACACTTATTCCAATCCCTCTGGCATTTGACTTCAATGAATTTACGTAAGCGATCAACTGGAGGTGTTGTGCCTCGTACTGGCCAGCACTTTACAAAGTCACAAAGTTGAGTATCTTTGAAAAATTCCTTGATCTTAGTTGTATACTGATCCATTCTTTCTTGTAGAGCATCATTTCTAAACTTAGTGAGAACATGTTGCAGCATTTCATAATTCAGAAAATTCCAATAAGAATTTAGTTCAATCCAAATTTCTGCTATTGTTGTCTTTTTGTCAATAATCTCCTTGATATAGTCCATGTGTTGTGCTTGGCCATCGACATCAAATGAAGTCAGTCTAATTTTAAAGGTGTCCACTGGCCGAGTCTTCACTGATTCATATACATCATCTTTTAACTTTCCAAAAAGTGATTGAAGTGTAGTGATTTGTGACATAAGTTCTGCTGTTGACGTGGGGCTTTGTACACCTGTGAGAAGAAAGCTGAATGACTGGCAGTGTTCTATCTACAGTATTGAATGAAAGGAATACATATGGTGTCTTATGTGCACTATTACTACAGAGTGTGTATGGTATATGTGTATGATACCCAAGTACATGAATATCATAAATTGTAGGTTTCGGAAGCAAATTTAGAGTGGGGAGCTATATAGTAGCGCATGCAAAGGTTTTTTAGGCCATGCCCATTGACACACCCCTCAATGCATTGAACTAACGCGAGGCTCAATGACACACGAAAATGCAATCCACATGACACACATGCATGCCACATACTGTTTGCAATGCTGCTGATTATATACTAGACAATTCTCTTGTAAATAGTGCATGTGATCTATGTACATACATTGCATTTGTGCTAGCACAAGACTCGATCACACTCAAACCATACCAAGTACATCAACGCAATCATGATATCGAACAAGCTAGCACTAAATACCTGACCACGCCTACTCTCAGGACTAAGCAAGTGAGAAGCCATGCCCCTCCCCCCCCAACCCCCTAGGTGCGTCTATGCATATACATGTATCATGCCAGTTACCTGTGCTTTGATTGCAATATTTTCTCCTGATGTTATCTGCCATCTGTTGTCTTCCAATAGCAGCACAGCACAGAGCATCCACCACAGTCTCCCAGGTGGGGGAGGGGATCGTAATAGAGAGCCAGCAGGACAGCATTTCTAGCAGACAGTCATCTGGATTGTTCAAATACTGAGTCCTGATAGCCTTCAGATCTGATATGGGTACTTTCAGCTGCACTCCAAGATGGTACCATTTATCTCTGACTTCAAATAGAGCATTTTGCAGAGTTGCCAGATCATCAGTAGTGAGGGTATCTGTATGGGATGTGAAGAGTAGCAGAACAGCTATCTCATTTATGTATCATGCTGCTTTAACAGGCCGGTACCCAGGGGTGGGTTGAGTGGTTCAACGAACCCCCTTGGAATGTTGCAACCTCGCTGCACTGGTTGTACGCATAAATGAGTGAGCGAATATCAGCAGATTTTTGCAATCGTAAAGCCGGCATGATCCTGCATGCTGAAGTGAAGCATGCACTAGATTAACCAATCTGTGATATCATGGTCTTGCTACTAGGAATTATGTAAGCACAGCCAACGCTAGGGAGATGGGCTTATGTGCAGTCACTGTATAAAAAACCCTCCACAACAGCTACCTCCGTATAACAGCCAAAATGCCATTTCCCAAGGGTAGCCACTATAGAGGGGTTCCACTGTACTAGGTGAATGCAGTGCATTTTTGGCAAGCGAAGCGAGCCCACATAACAGATCAATTAGAAATGTCCCCCCAATTTTATGGGCTGCATTTAACATTGGACTACAGGAACTTCTATTATTGTGAGTGGAGCAAGCCCACCTGTGTGCTCAAACAGGCCGATATTTTCTATACGATGTTGATACACATACATAGTTGAAATTTTACATGCACACTGACTGCTCGCCAAATGCACTGTATTCACCTCCAGTATCTAAATATTCTCCCACTCTTACCAGGGCCTGGGTTACGCTCCACATCTCCAGCTCTCATTAGCAGCATTTGATTCACAAACACAATCATGGTCACCACCCTTTGGTCAGTGACAGAGCAATCTGTGGAGGAATAAGTGACAATGTCAATAATACAATGTACAGGTCCATTCAACTTCTCTTCACTGACCGTGACAGTGGAACTGGAGTATATGTGCACACAGTAAGATCAACAGTTGGGACAGAAATGATGTCACCAGCACAGCATTGGGCCGCGCTCTCATTGCTATCACCCGAGTCTTTCCCCTGCTAGCTGATTGACACACACACTCACTGCCTTCCTTCATCTTCTCCTTGCACTGCTCTACACCAGACCATGCAAGCTGTGCTATCGTCACCAACAGAACTACACATCCTTTGTACACGACAGGATCACTTGCCTTCAGCCACTTCTTCCAGCGGAGTCCAATGGGGCTTTGTGGCTTGGCAGCCACAGCATTAGCCATTACCCCTACAGCTACCCTCCACTGTTCCACACCCACTGGCATGACTGAGAGTGGGATGGTAAGGATGGATGAGAGTGTACTTGGAGAGAGGCTAGTAGGAGATGTCTTTAATTGAAAAGTGAGTAGGCAGTAGATGTGAAGGGAGAGGTGTGGAGGATGTATATCAGATGATCAAAAATGGGCAAAATCGCGCCGCTAGTGCTTCACGGCAACTCAGAGAGCGAACGAGGGAGTCGATTAATTGACGCAAGTAGTAAGGTCTCTTTTACTGATCACGAAGCAGCACGTACAGTGTAGGGCAGGTCGATAGCCTGAACAGTGAACCACCCACAAATAAACAAATCAGGTCAAAGTACAAAACGCCTACACATGAGGTCACATTCCATACTGCATGGACTGGAGGCGGAGTCTACTCCTGTACTTGTACTTGAGAAGTGACTGTACGTTCAGAGAATCACGTCTTTCTTCTACCTGAGAGTGTCGTGGTAAGGTATGGAGCTATATTTGTGGTGTACACTGTGTAATCAATGAGTAGCAGGCAATGCTTTATATACATGTAGCAGGAGTATCTGCAGTTGTTAGTGGTCTCTAATTAGAACCTTTTCTCTGTATTCCCCCTTCCTCTCCCCCTCTCCTCCCAGCTGGGTGTAGGTAATGGAGGGTAAGGACTACCCAACTCGTAGTAAGAGTGGAGTAAGAAAGATACGTACTCCGTGGGACAACAGCTCCAATCTGCTGTTTGATGAACTGGTAGGGGTCAAAGGGTCACTTCAAACCCCGCCCACTAGGGAGATGGGAGGGCGTACTCCCAGCCCCAAGGATGTGGGGAAGAAGATGAGCAGTAAGAGCCCAGCTGGGTCTAAGAACCAGAACACCTACAAAGAGAAGAAGGTCAGGAAATGTTTTCCCTCCCTCATCCCAGGGAGACTGTTAGGGCCACACCCATCATGGAGTATGCTATGCTGCACTGCTAGAGAAATGTGACAATTATGCTTAAAAAAATGTCGATTATGCTCTGATTATGCTCACGTTAGTGTGTGTGCTCAACTCAGTTGCATGTTTCTGTGTGCTTGTTGGAACAGTGACACGACCACAGATTCAATAGCTGGACTAGTGTTACTGCTCGTAAGCTTATTGCTTTCAGTTTCCAACACATGCTTTTCTCTGCTAAGCCAGCCATTCACGATTATTTAAAGACGAGAACCTAGAGATCTGCATAGCACACTACATGCAACGAGGGAAGGAAAAGAAAAAGATGTAGACCAAAGAAAGGAGCACTAACTACAAATACATACAATACATAAAATCACACAACAGCCACAATGGTTTAGGAAAATATCTATACCAACTTCAACAGCTTAGAAAATAGAATTCAGAAAAATAGAATTATGAGCCTCATCAGCTTATAAAAATAAATATATGAGCTTAGAAAGTAGAATATCTCCAATTAATGCACACACAGAGCAGATGGCCCACATGCCCAGCCTTGAGAACTGGGAATGGGGCTTAAAGATCTTTGATGGTGCACCAACTCCCACCACCCATGTGGACCATCCACTGCATACACATATCACAAACAAACACAGAAAAACAAACCTTACATGGCTATACAACTCACATGTGCACGTTGTAACCACACCCAAAGTGCCTCGTAATATCAAATGCTGGCATTATGCTCGATGCTCTACTTATTCTGAAAATTATGCTCGCCTAATTGGCACAGCCCTAGGGAGTGTGTGTGTCCAGTTGTCAGTCCTTCATCCTCTCTCCCTCTCATTCTTCTCTATATCTCCTCCAGTGGTTAAAACTGCTTTCCTTCCTAATCCTCCTACTCTCTCCCTCTTCTCTCTTGCCTTTCTGTCTCTGCTGTCACCCCCATCGCTTTTTCTTCGATCCCCTCACTCTCTCATTCCCTCTTCCTCCTCTCCCTCCCCCTCCCAGTGGTGACCTGTCCATGACTGATGCTCCTGACCAGCCTGCCCTCACTGGAGACTTTGACAGACACCTCTCAATGGTGAGTGGGAGAGGGAGGGAGGGGGAGGGGGAGAGGGAGAGGGAGAGGGAGAGGGAGAGGGAGAGGGACTACTGTCTCCTTACCCCTCTTGTAGGTGTGTATGTTGATAGGGAAGGGAGAGAGGGGGGAAGATGAGAGTGAGTCATACCGTAGGTTTTTCATTTCTCTTCAGCCCACAGTGAGGAAGACCCTCTCCAGTTCCATGGCTACCCTCAGCCCTACTAAGGTACAGTAGTCCTCCCCACACTACTGGGGTACACCCACTGTCTGTCCCCTCCCCTCAGACCTACTCAGTTGCCACCATCATCCCCTCCCTCTCCCGCTCCTCCACCTGGCCCAAGGCCTCCAGTACTACCAGACCTTCTCAGCCAGAGAAAGAGGTACAATGTATTTAACTGTAGTCACATGTACATGTGTGGGTTGGTGAGGTGGGTTTCCTTTCAGCTGTAGTTGGAGAAAGTTCATTGTAGAGTCCATGCTAAAAACTTAAGTACACTAACCAAATACTGACTGATGTCGAGGTCAAAAATTGATCCGACATTTCTACACAAATACATATGTCTTCATCAGGGAGAGTGTTCAGTTATGTCAACTTTTACATACCAACATATACAGGACGGTCGTGGGTTTGAGTCCCACCCGAGGCAGCTTTTTTCTTTGAAAAATAACTGCCTTGGGCGAGTTGTGTTGTGTTGCTTTGTCTTTCTTTCTAAGCATCTCATGGATGATTAAGTCGTGATTGTGTGTCTCTGTGCATTTGTCTGTTAGTGAGCCACAGGTGTGTTAGTTTGTTGGTGAGGGTTTGGCCACTGGATGTGTGAGGAGAGTTGGTACCTTCAAAGATCTTTAACCCACCATGCCCAGTTCTCAAGGCTGGGCATTCAGTGTCCTACTCTTATATATGTGATGTTTGTCTGGAGTGGGTTAATGGGTGGGCTTCTTTCTATATTCTTTCTAAAATTCCTGTTTGGCTAGTGTGCTATGTACATGGTTTTCATGTACATGCCTTGCCTGAAGTCTTGCCTGAGGCAGCTCATTTCTTGAGAAATGGCTACTTCGAGTAGGTTACCATCTTCCCATCTCTGTGTAGCAGTCAGAGGGTCCAATTGGAGGGGTTACTTCCTGTACAACCACACATGTCCAGCATTGCCTATAGACCTCCAACTGTATACTTTGTATCCCATTGCATTGTAGGCTGCTCATGTCCATTAGGTCGAATACCCTGCTCTGTCCCACTCACTGTATCTACTGTCCATACCATCACATCCCATCACATCCCATCATGTACCCCAATGTACCAGGGACAGACATTCCCATCTGTACCACACCTCATGCCTGTATCCTACTGTTCCATTCCTTCCTTCCCATGGTACACTGGGATGGGATGGACAGTGGGATGCAGGCATGGAGGGTGGTAGAGTTTGGGATGTTCCGTGACTTTTTAAATAACCCTCAGTGCATGCGCAGCGAGGGTTACTGTAGTTGGTCCTGTGTGTGTGTGTGTGTGTGTGTGTGTGTGTGTGTGTGTGTGTGTGTGTGTGTGTGTGTGTGTGTGTGTGTGTGTGTGTGTGTGTGTGTGTGTGTGTGTGTGTGTGTCATCCTCATTGCCTGTACCATGTTTGTGTATATATTCCACCTTCTGAATCAGGACACTTTCCCTGTCCTACAGGAGAGATCTCCTTGTAGAGACTGTCACAGCTGTCTCTTGTACCACACACTGTCTATGCTGTTTCCATCCAGAACCTGTAACCTAGCAACACAGTGTTTGAGGTCAGAGTTCAGCCAGCAGATCTGAGCCCATGCCTTCATCCCTAAAATCACCTCCTCTCTGAAGTACCTCCTCCAGTACCCTGTGAGTGTGTGTGAGGGAGAGAGAATGAGAAGGGGGGGGGGAGAGGGAAAACGTACCATTGCCTTGTGTGTACTAGCACATACTGCAGTATGTGCTAGTGGCTATCTTCTTGTACATGTCTGTTACCTGATGTACAATATGTACATATACCCTCCATCCTCCACCAGACTCTCTGTCTCACTAATAATAATAATAGTAATAGTCACGTCACCCGATCCTCTCTAAAAGTGGAAGAGGGTCTGGTAACATTCCTGTAGTAGACTTGTCCGCATTTTTCTACTGCAGGAATGTTACCAGACCCTCTCCCGCTTTTAGAGAGGGTCTGGGTACGAGATTACATCTGTACTGGAACACGTGATGCAGCTCTGGTAGAGCTAGCTTGAACCTCTGTAAGTGTTTACATGTAGTGTCCCTTACATCATAATGTGTCCTGCAAGGCAGTAATTAAGGCATGCTGTGGGAGGCCTGGAACTGATCCTAATACTGCTGTATGTATGTGGTGGGAGGTATTGTAACAGCTTTCACATAGTTAGACTGAGAGGCTTCCAAACACTGAACATACCACATCTCAACCAGCTGCTGCTTATCCATGTACAATATGCCCCACCCACTATGTAGACAGGTCTATCAGAAGACCAGAATTGGTCAATTCTGCCATTACTGTTTTATACCAATTCTGGTCTATTTTGCATCTGCATTACCTATAGGCTACTGAGATTAGCACTTTTGGACCAGATATGGTCACAGGACACATCTAGTCACTCCACCCATCATCACATGACACATCTAATCACTCCACCCATCGTCACGTGACACATCTAGTCACTCCACCCATCGTCACTTGACACACCTAGTCACTCCACCCATCATCACATGACACATCTAGTCACTCCACCCATCGTCACATGACACATCTAGTCAATCCACCCATCATCACATGACACATCTAGTCACTCCACCCATTGTCACACAACACATTTAGTCACTCCACCCATTGTCACACAACACATATAGTCACTCCACCCATCATCACACAACACATCTAGTCACTCCACCCATCATCACACAACACATTTAGTCACTCCACCCATCGTCACACGACACATCTAGTCACTCCACCCATCATCACGTGACACATCTAGTCACTCCATCCATCGTCACACAACACATCTAATCACTCCACCCATCATCACATGACATATCTAGTCACTCCACCCATCATCACATGACATATCTAGTCACTCCACCCATCGTCACACAACACATCTAATCACTCCACCCATCATCACATGACACATCTAGTCACTCCACCCATCATCACATGACATATCTAGTCACGTGACACATCTAGTCACTCCATCCATCGTCACACGACACATCTAGTCACTCCACCCATCGTCACACGACACATCTAGTCACTCCACCCATCGTCAAACAACACATTTAGTCACTCCACCCATCATCACACAACACATTTAGTCACTCCACCCATCGTCACACAACACATTTAGTCACTCCACCCATCATCACACAACACATCTAGTCACTCCACCCATCATCACACAACACATTTAGTCACTCCACCCATCGTCACACGACACATATAGTCACTCCACCCATCATCACGTGACACATCTAGTCACTCCATCCATCGTCACACAACACATCTAGTCACTCCACCCATTGTCACATGACACATCTAGTCACTCCACCCATCGTCACATGACACATCTAGTCACTCCACCCATTGTCACATGACACATCTAGTCACTCCACCCATCGTCACACAACACATTTGGTCACTCCACCCATCGTCACATGACACATCTAGTCACTCCACCCATTGTCACATGACACATTTAGTCACTCCACCCATCGTCACACGACACATCTAGTCACTCCACCCATTGTCACACGACACATCTAGTCACTTCACCCATCGTCACATGACACATCTAGTCACTCCACCCATCGTCACATGACACATTTAGTCACTCCACCCATCGTCACACGACACATCTAGTCACTTCACCTATCGTCACATGACACATCTAGTCACTCCACCCATCATCACACAACACATTTAGTCACTCCATCCATCGTCACATGACACATCTAGTCACTCCACCCATCGTCACACGACACATTTAGTCACTCCACCCATTGTCACACGACACACCTAGTCACTCCACCCATTGTCACATCTAGTCACTCCACCCATCGTCACATGACACATCTAGTCACTCCACCCATCATCACACAGCACATCTAGTCACTCCACCCATCGTCACACAACACATCTAGTCACTCCACCTATCGTCACACGACACACCTAGTCACTCCACCCACTTGCCTTTGTCAGCATGCATGCTGGACTTTGACCTTGTTTCTATTCTGTTTGGCACTTCAATCCCTACATTCTTCAACATTTTAGTGAAAATGTTTTTATACTTTATACATGTGTGTATCCTTTTTGTATCTCCATTGTACTAGGACAGTATTCCTGTTGTATTTGTAAGTTTTGAGTGACTATCCCTCTCCCTCTGTGTCTCCTTCTCTTTCATCTCTTCTCTCTCTCCCTCCCTCTCTTCATTCCTTCCTCTCTCCCTCTCCCCTCCCTCTGCCTCCACAACTCCCTTCTCCCTCCCTCTCTCCCTCCCTCCCTCCTTCCCTCCACTGCAGGTGAGTGATCTAGCTCGAGAGTGCCTCCTCTCTCTGACAGCTCCTGTCAATAGTGTGGAGTGTGTGAGGGTTAGTCTCGTGCCCAGACCCCATCTCCAAGAGGAGAGGGTCTGGTGAGTTTGGACTGAATCCTCAGGCCTGTGTTGAGGAATTTCCACGTGCCAATCAGATTGCAGAATAACCCTGTCATGTGACAAAATTAATTATGCGCATATCATGCAGTCTCTATCACCTACTGCCGAGCCTACAGCCTCATGAAGACATGGTGATTATGTCAAGAGTAAACACACTTGTAAGGCACGTTGATTGCGTGTAGCTATCCTTGAAGCCATACAGAAGATGGGCTACGATCGACCTTCAGATAGCCAAGTGTTGGCCATTAGTCACTCTGTTCGTGTTTTTATTTCTCTACCAACTGGCAAGGGTGGTGTGCTTTATTCCATACACACATGTGACCCTCCTATTGTGCTGGGTGATGGTTTATTCCTTACAGACACCACTGGAGCACAGGACAACCAGTCACCTGACCAGGAGGGGTCAGCCCCTGTTATCAGTCCCCTCCAAGTCTTCACATAGATCTCAGTGGTGGAGGAGAGGTGGAGGGAAGAGATCTGGTGGTGTGGACGACAGTGGCTACCACTCCCAGCAAAGAAGACATACTGTAAGAGCAGATCCAGACACATGTACAGTAGTGTGCCATTCTTCCATGGTTTAGGTACACAGCCACTTGTGTGTACATGTCACATGTCATGTGCATACATTTTACACAGGGGAACGCATTTCAAATTAGTTTTCTATGTTACTGTTGCATATGTTACTGTACATGTGTGTACATGTTATCATATAGATCTACATCACCATGTCACCACAAAACATTACATCCACCACACATTACATCTGGACCACACACACACACACACACACACACACACACACACACACACACACACACACACACACACACACACACACACACACACACACACACACACACACACCCAGATATGTCTCATGTGTACTAACTAACTGAATGCTATATCATTGTTGGTGAGTAAATGATCCATCATGAGCTGCAGCTGGCTTTACATTTGCATGAAGCATGTGAGAGCAGCCAGTGTGGACTAATCGTTGCTGCCAATGTCATTCCATGTACAGTATATACAAGCTTATGAGCTCCTGTGATCCTGTACCAAATGTGATAGCCACACCACCTCACAAGATACACCTCGATCACTTTTACACCTCCTCACAGGACACACCTCACCACTCATCCACCCCTCAGTGCCACATGGGGAATTCCCAGTTATGACTGCAACCTACCAGGGGGTTTCCCTGTTGTTATAACAGAGGAGTATAGGCCATATAGTATGGTGTCCCATACATACATTGTGCATGTGTTACTGGGTGAAAGGGACAGTACCATTATGGCACCCCTAGTCTATGGCTCCTCTGTGTATGTACACAAAAAGTGCCCAGGTGTATAGCCATGGATATGTACCCATGGGGACATATCCATTCAGGCTCCCTTCCTTACACACATATATTCACAGTAAAATAACATGTACATGATGTCACTGTAACCATATGTCATGTATTAAAAGGGGAACCCCCAGAAATAAGCCATTATGAACAAACATAATTCCTGCCATCTGTCATGAGCTGTATTGTACCACTAGTATGACCAGAGTATGGAATTAAGTTGTTTTACAGATTTGTTACACTGGAGAGTTTTATCCTTTGGCAGATGACTATCATGCACATTCCCAGTATTACATCATCAATATCATGTGAAAATCATGTGAAATCATACATTGTTCAGAACAAGGCAGTGCTATTCCCCTCAAGTGAGAGGTTTAGACCACGTAACAAGTTTACATCATATGTACATGTTATCATGTACTGTATATACATCACCACATCCACTCCACTTCACATCTGGACTGCAGTACACTGGATATGTCTCTCTTGTACTTCTTTGACAGCCGCAGTGTCTTCAAACTTGTATTTTTCTCTTCCACACACTTCAACAGTAACAACACTCCCTCTTCTCCTAGTGACTTGTCACCATGCAGATGCAGCACTTCCAGTGATGAATTATTCTCAAGACCCACACACAATCCTCTCACTCCATCATCTCCTATTGGATTCCCACTCAACCCCAGCACTCTCAGAGTCTTGTTTCTCTCTAATGCTACACCTAACTCCACACCTCCACTGCTGCCAATACTACACATGTGAAGTCGCAGTGTCTCTAGTGAACTGTTTCTCTTTAACATTGTTGCCACGGCTACAGCACCTTCTGATCCAATCTTGTTTTCACTTAAGTACAACTCTCTCAGTGTATGGTTGTCACTTAGTCCACTCACTACTTCTCCTACTCCATCACTAGTCATACTACACCCAGTGAGGTTCAACTCCTCTATCTTACAGTGTATTGGATGTCTCAGTAACTGTCCCAGACACACACAGTGAGATGTAGTCAAGTGACAGTCTGTCATGTCCAGTCTCCTCATTGAGCTGTTGGCACTCAGTCCTTTACATAATAAGTCAATACTCTCAACTGATATATCATTCCCTCCAATCTTCAGACTCTCCAGACTTGTGGTGGAGTGAATAATATTATAACTTGCTATACATTCAAAGTCAGGATCACTGATGCCAGTACCATACATATTCAGTTCTCTCAGTTTACTGCTGTGTAGAGATGACACCAGATGGACAGCCCCACCACATCCAATAAGTGAGTTGCGTCCCAGGTCCAGTCTCTCAAGACATGGCATCCTCTGTACACCTTCAGCTAGCACATCACATGCTCTTCTGTCCAGCTTGTTGTCCCTGAGATTCAGGTGTTGGATATATTGTAGTAATAAGTTAGGAATAGTCAGAAAATGCTCAACACCATCAGCTGCGATGGAACCAAAATAGAATGAAGCTGAAACTATTTGACTGGAGATGTCGGACATAACAAGTTGATGGTTACAGCCTTTACTGAGAAACTCCATCCCCACATCATCAACTGAGGTGTAGTTACACTTAATACTCCATGTACAGTTGGAGTGAGCTAGACAGTATCCTGCTACAAAGTAGTCAGTGGTAGTTGCAGAGTAGGGCAGTCTCAGTCTTCTCTCACCAGAGCCCAGGACACTTCTAAGGACTGGCAGGTTCTGGGACTCATACAGCCAGCTATACATTGTGACTTTATCTCGACTCAGCAGCTCTGAAAGAAAGTCTACAGGAAGTGACACTAACTTAGTGATCCCTGCCAGGAATTGGAATGTAGTTTTGAATTGTGTAGCCTCATAATAGGAATATCCATATTTGGTCTCAATAATTCTAAAGCCCTTAGTGTCAATGAATGTCATCTGTTCCTGTGGCTGGAGATGTGAGAGGTGAAGTGCTGCCAGGTACTCCTGGACTGTGTAGTGCAGGAAATTGTACGACACTTGGTCTTCTCCCTTATTGTAAACCTGAGGGACACTCTGCAGGAGACCGAGGGTGGACACACCTTCGGGAAGACTGGAGAATACTATCGTCTGATGGGACACACCTTCATAAGCCAGGGCACACAGTTGCTGGAAGTCTGCTGCCACTCTCTCTGGTAGATCAGCCAATGTCCTCACTTTGATGTTCATGGCACTGTACTTGGGGTGCTGTGTGAGGTACTGTTCCAGTCTCATGAGGACGTAGGCAGAGTAGAGTTGAGTGACAGTGGTTGGAGGATTGTGGGGGACACACTTGAACACTTGTTCTACAATGGCAGCACTGACTGGGGTGTACATGGCTGCAAGGATGACAGGATGGGATTCAATGTACTGTAAAAAGTCAAGTACTGAAGGCTCAGTTGCTTTCTGTGAGTCAGTTTTGGGAGTATCTGTTGTGGGGAGTTGATGAGTAGTTTGTTGAGATATCTCTCTCTTGTGTATATCAACTTGGTCCTGTGCTAATGCCAGCAGTTCTGTGTGCTGTGATATTCTGTCTCCCATTTGCTGTAGCAGACCTCCAGTGGCCCATGGGCGGCTGGTGATGTAGATTGTGGCATCTGGTAGCTGGATGCCTCGAATTAGTTGAGTAAAGAGAGAGTCTGATCTCAGATCATCAACTAACTCATCCCAGGCCTCCAGCCAAATCAGACAGCCCTTCCCACGATTTTCTGCAAATGTTCTTGTTACTTCATCTCGAACTTGATCATTTGTGTGTCTAAAGAGGCTAGGAAGAGCGGTGATTTGTCTGATGTTGTTGTCTCTGAGGGGCAGCAGTAGCACAATGGAGTAGGCCTGCAGCAGTTTGCCCTCTGCCCACTGCCGACACTGTTCCCAGGCAAATGTGGTCTTCCCCACACCTGGAGCCCCTTCTATCAGGACCACCTTGGGCTGAGATCCATCTGCCATCACTCCCAGCTCACTCAACTCCATGGCTGTCTTCTTGTACACCACATCGTCCATGTCTCCTCGCAGACTGTCTCTAGTGAACCTGTCCATGTCTCCCTGGGAGAGGGTCTGTTTCTCAATCCTGGCCAGACGGAATGGGAGCAAGTGTTTGTGTTTGGAGTCAGTGAGAGTGTGGAGGGGGCTCCTGAATGTGTACAGCTGCTTCAAGTGAGTGGTGTACTGCAGTAGTGGAGCTTCTAAGCAGACAACACCATCCACTGTAATGGCCTCAATGTCCATGTCCACAAACTCCTTCAGATCAATGTTCTTTATATCTGCCCTTAAGTGATCTATTAGGGAGGGATGTGCAGAGAATACCAGTGTCACTGATCCCTGGCTAGCCTTCTCCAAAAAGAGAGCAAACTTGGGAAGAAGAAGTTTCCTAGCCAAGCTTCCCTTCAGGTGGTCTAAGTCTTGTAATGTGCAGGTGTTCCAGTCCCTACGGCTCTTTATTTCAATGAAGTCACGTAAGAGATCTACAGGAGGTGTCTTGCCACGTACTGGCCAGCACTTTACAAAGTCACAGAGTCTCGTAGTCCTGAAGAATGTGCTGATCTGATCTACATAATCATCCATTCTTATTTGAAGAGCTTCATTTTGAAACTTGTCCAGAACATGTGCCAAAATGTCGTAATTCAAAAAGTTAAGGTAAGAGTTTAACTTAATCCAAATTCCTGCTATGGTTTCCTTCTCATCAACAATCTTCTCAATAAATTCTAAATGATGCTCTTGGCCATCAACATCAAATGAAGTCAGTCTAACTTTAAAGGTGTCCACTGGCTGAGTCTTGACTGATTCATATACATCATCTTTCAGCTTTCCCAATGTCTTCTGAAGTTTCCGTATTTGTGATACAACATTGTCAAGTTGTGGTTCGTCTAAAGAGAGAAAATTATCTTCTAGGTAAGCTATATTACACATGTACATGGAAAAAGGTGTGCACAGAGCAAACCAAGCAAATGGCAGGAAGCTGTTTTGGGCTGATCGGACCACATCACCACCAGTGGAGGTGTGGAGTTAGGTAGCAGGTGTAAGGGGATCCGCAATCGTTCATGCGTAATTAGCTATGCCCTAGCCAGCCCGTAATGCCCCCTGTCACAAACCAAGGCACCGAGAGGCCAAAGTACCTAGATGGGGGTACCCCCACAACCCCCCTAGGATGGGGGGTGCGCCCCCCCAAGCCCCCCCCCCCCCCGCCTTGGCTAGTTCTGTAAGCACCCATGTATCCTCCGTGCCCATGTGCATGGGCGCTTCCCTTACACACCTGCCATGAAAATGTGCATATATATGTCTAATTAATCCACACCATCATATCTTTGATAGGAAACCAGCTACACATTCTTGCTATGCAGCATCCATAACACATTTACCAGTGTCCTGGTTGCAGCAATACTTTCTCCTAATGTTATCTGCCATCTGCTGTCTTCCAATAGCAGCACAGCACAGAGCATCCACCACAGTCTCCCAGGTGGGGGAGGGGGTTGTGTTAGAGAGCCAGAAGATCAGCATGTGCATGAGGCATGTGTCTGGATTCCTATATTGAGTCTCAATGGCACTCAATCGAGGAACAGGTACCCTCAACTGAACTCCAAACTGAAACCAGACATCAATGATACCATTTAGTTCATTCAAAAGTGTTGCAAGGTCATCCTCAGTGAGAATATCTGCACAATAACAGGCACATCACATTCATATAACTACCCAAAGTATCGACATACACGTAAGAGCATGTGTGCTCTACACACCATGTTTTCGTGTACAATGCATGTGTAGGTGCTGCACATGGGAACACTCACTGGGGCCTGGGTTACGTTCCACATCTCCAGCTCTCATTAGCAGCATTTGATTCACAAACACAATCATGGTCACCACCCTCACACCACTCCTCCAATTGATAGAGAACAGAAGAGACATCAGTGAGGCCACACCCTCTGCTACTGTCTTCTTGTTGCACTTCCTGTACACCAGTGATGGTGAGCTGTGGAGACACCTCTTCAACAGTGACAGAGACGTACACAGATACAGGAACACCAGATACACGTGAACTGGGAGAGATTTCATCTGTTCCTTAAGAGTTTTGAGGGTGACAGAATGTTCATTAGGATTGCAAATCTTGCCTGAAGAAATATACATGTACATGTATATTACTATCATACACGTCATATATTGTATTTACATGTACATGTACGTACATGTACCTCTATACTGTGTAAAATTGTACATGTACAGACATATTTATATCATGTTTGAGTAATGACACAACACTCATAGGCCTAGGAACTGTGGGGGTACTGGGGGCATGTGCCCCCACAAACGTGAAGGGCCGCCACACCTTCTTATTAAACATGTGCGCATGCACTTTTGTTACGTTGCTCGGTGAATGCCAGACACAGTGCCCCACCCCCACCCCCCCCCCCCTGGGAATGTGTGATAATCATCTACCCCCCACTCCCCCCAACTGTAATCACTTCCCTACACCTATGACACTGTATGAGTGCTCACATTGCCAGTGGTCCCAATACTGTTTCACAGTCAGTGGGACATGTGTGAGAGGTAGTAGCAGTATCATCAAGCCACCTTGTACTGGGTCAAATCTGGTCCACACACAATCTGAGCCAACTTGGTCCTCTGACATTGGAATGGGAGTCCATTGGTCAGTGACAGTAGTAGAGTAATCTGTGGAGGAATAAGTGACAATGTCAATAATACAATGTACAGGTCCACTCAACTCTCTCTTCACTGACCGTGACAGTGGAACTGGAGTATATGTCCACACAGTAAGATCAACAGTTGGGACAGAAATGATGTCACCAGCACAGCATTGGGCCGCGCTCTCATTGCTAGCACCCGAGTCTTTCCCCTGCTAGCTGATTGACACACACACTCACTGCCTTCCTTCATCTTCTCCTTGCACTGCTCTACACCAGACCATGCAAGTTGTGCTATCGTCACCAACAGAACTACACATCCTTTGTACACGACAGGATCACTTGCCTTCAGCCACTTCTTCCAGCGGAGTCCAATGGGGCTTTGTGGCTTGGCAGCCACAGCATTAGCCATTACCCCTACAGCTACCCTCCACTGTTCCACACCCACTGGCATGACTGAGAGTGGGATGGTAAGGATGGATGAGAGTGTACTTGGAGAGAGGCTAGTAGGAGATGTCTTTAATTGAAAAGGTGAGTAGGCAGTAGATGTGAAGGGAGAGGTGTGGAGGATGTATATCCGATGATCAAAAATGGGCGTGGCTCCAGTTTGCAAAATCGCGGCGCTAGTGAGTACTTCACGTCAACTCAGAGAGCGAACGAGGGAGTCGATTAATTGACGGAAGTAGTAAGGTCTCTTTTACTGATCACGAAGCAGCACGTACAGTGTAGGGCAGGTCGATAGCCTGAACAGTGAACCGCCCACAAATAAATAAGGTCAAAGTACAAAACGCCTACACATGAGGTGCCCATTCCATACCGCATGGACTGGAGGCAGAGTCTACTCCTGTACTTGTACTTGAGAAGTGACTGTACGTTCAGAGAATCACGTCTTTCTTCTACCTGAGAGTGTCGTGGTAAGGTATGGAGCTATATTTGTGGTGTACACTGTGTAATCAATGAGTAGCAGGCAATGCTTTATATACATGTAGCAGGAGTATCTGCAGTTGTTAGTGGTCTCTAATTAGAACCTTTTCTCTGTATTCCCCCTTCCTCTCCCCCTCTCCTCCCAGCTGGGTGTAGGTAATGGAGGGTAAGGACTACCCAACTCGTAGTAAGAGTGGAGTAAGAAAGATACGTACTCCGTGGGACAACAGCTCCAATCTGCTCTTTGATGAAGTGGTAGGGGTCAAAGGGTCACCTCAAACCCCGCCCACTAGGGACAAGGGAGGGCACACTCCCAGCCCTAAGGATGTGGGTAAGAAGATGAGCAGTAAGAGCCCAGCTGGCTCTAAGAACCAGAACACCTCCAAAGAGATGAAGGTTAGGAAATGTTCCCTCCCTCATCCCAGGGAGACTGTTAGGGCCACACCCATCATGGAGTATGCTATGCTGCACTGCTAGAGAAATGTGACAATTATGCTTAAAAAAATATGTCGATTATGCTCTGATTATGCTCACGTTAGTGTGTGTGCTCAACTCAGTTGCAGGTTTCTGCGTGCTTGTTGGAACAGTGACATAACACACTAGCTACAAACACATACATAAAATCACACAACAGCTGCAATGGTTTAGAAAAATATCTATACCAATTAGGCGAGCATAATTTTTAGCATAAGTAGAGCATCGAGCATAATGCCAGCATTTGATATTGCGAGGCATTTTGGGTGTGGTTTCAACGTGCACATGTGAGTGGTATAGCCATGTAAGGTTTGTTTTCTGTGTTCGTCTGTGATATGTGTATGCAGTGGATGGTCCACATGGGTGGTGGGAGTTGGTGCACCATCAAAGATCTTTAAGCCCCATTCACAGTTCTCATGGCTGGGCATGTGGACCATCTGCTGTGTGTGTGTGTGCATTAATTGGAGATATTCTACTTTCTAAGCTCATATATTTATTTTTATAAGCTGATGAGGCTGGAGTGTGTGTGTCCAGTTGTCAGCCATTCACGATTATGTAAAGACGAGAACCTAGAGATTTGCATGTGCACGTTACAACCACACCCAAACTGCCTCGCAATATCAAATGCTAGCATTATGCTCGATGCTCTACTTATGCTGAAAATTATGCTCGCCTAATTGGCACAGCCCTAGGGAGTGTGTGTGTCCAGTTGTCAGTCCTTCATCCTCTCTCCCTCCCATTCTTCTCTATATCTCCTCCAGTGGTTAAACTGCTTTCCTTCCTAATCCTCCTACTCTCTCCCTCCTCTCTCTTACCTCTCTGTCTCTGCTGTCACCTCCATCGCTTTTTCTTCGATCCCCTCACTCTCTCATTCCCTCTTCCTCCTCTCCCTCCCCCTCCCAGTGGTGACCTGTCCATGACTGCTGCTCCTGACCAGCCTGCCCTCACTGGAGACTTTGACAGACACCTCTCAATGGTGAGTGGGAGGGGGAGGGGGAGGGAGGGAGGGAGGGAGGGGGAGGGACTACTGTCTCCTTACCTCTCTTGTGGTAGGTGTGTATGTTGATAGGGAAGGGACTGGTGAGGGAGTAAGGAGGGGAGAGAGGGGGGAAGATGAGAGTGAGTCATACCGTATGTTCCTCATTTCTCTTCAGCCCACAGTGAGGAAGACCCTCTCCAGTGCCATGGCTACCCTCAGCCCTACTAAGGTACAGTAGTCCTCCCCACACTACTGGGGTCCACCCACTATCTGTCCCCTCCCCTGATACCTACTCAGCTGCCACCATCATCCCCTCCCTCCCCCGCTCCTCCACCTGGCCCAAGGCCTCCAGTACTACCCACCTTCCCAGCCAGAGAAAGAGGTACAATGTATTTAACTGTAGTTACATGTACATGTGTGGGTTGGTGAGGTGGGTTTCCTGTCTTCCTTCTAACTAGTGTGATATGTTTTCTACAGTCATATGTACTTCTACATACACATATGTGTACATTTACCCATTAATTTGCCTAAGTTGTGGCTGAGGGCAGCTCTTTTTTTTTGGAAAATGGCTACTTTGAGCGGGTTCCTCATTCTCTGTGTGTAGCATCTCTTACATGTACCATCTCTGTGTAGGGCAGAGTCAGAGGGTCCTAATTGGAGGGGTCCCCCACTGTATCAAACCACATCGAGTGTTCTCCTCTCTCCCCAGTCCCAGCTCTGTACAGTGGTACGTAATGTACGACAGGCCCACGGGTGTCTGGAGTCAGGAGAGAGCCAACAGTTCTTTGATGAGATGGACTACCTCATGGACTGTATCCAGATGACCACTATGTAGACAGGTATATCAAAAGACTAGAATTGGTTACACGACACATCTAGTCACTCCATCCATCGTCACACGACACATCTAGTCACTCCACCCATTGTCACACGACACATCTAGTCACTCCACCCATTGTCACACGACACATCTAGTCACTCCACCCATCGTCACATGACACATCTAGTCACTCCACCCATCGTCACACGACACATCTAGTCACTCCACCCATCGTCACATGACACATCTAGTCACTCCACCCATCATCACACAACACATCTAGTCACTCCACCCATCATCACATGACACATCTAGTCACTCCACCCATCATCACATGACACATCTAGTCACTCCACCCATCATCACACAACACATCTAGTCACTCCACCCATCATCACATGACACATCTAGTCACTCCACCCATTGTCACACGACACATCTAGTCACTCCACCCATCATCACATGACACATCTAGTCACTCCACCCATCGTCACATGACACATCTTGTCACTCCACCCATTGTCACATGACACATCTAGTCACCCCACCCATCATTACATGACACATCTAGTCACTCCACCCATCATCACACGACACATCTAGTCACTCCACCCATTGTCACACGACACATCTAGTCACTCCACCCATCATCACATGACACATCTAGTCACTCCACCCATCATCACATGACACATCTAGTCACTCCACCCATCGTCACATGACATATCTAGTCACTCCACCCATCGTCACACGACACATTTAGTCACTCCACCCATCATCACATGACACATCTAGTCACTCCACCCATCATCACATGACACATCTAGTCACTCCACCCATCGTCACACGACACATTTAGTCACTCCACCCATCGTCACACGACACATTTAGTCACTCCACCCATTGTCACACGACACATGTAGTCACTCCACCCATTGTCACACGACACATCCAGTCACTCCACCCATTGTCACACGACACATCTAGTCACTCCACCTATCATCTCATCTAGTCACTCCACCCATCATCATATGACACATCAGGTATTCCTTGCTGAGAGCTAATAAACTCGAAACTGTACGTCCATAATTATGGTTGCTGAGTGTTGTGGTTGTTCCGTTGGTGCATTAGACTGTGGAAGTATTGAGTTTGAAGGCTGAATGTACACGTGTATATCAACCTTAGCATCTTGGTCCAGAGAGTGGTTAAGAACTATCTCTTGGTGCTGTACAATGTCATATATTTCAGGTCATTGAATGATATGCATTTGTATTTCAATCTCTGTACATGCATGTACAGAAGAATTATTCACATACGTGTAAAATAATGTTTTCACTCCTACCCATGCATGGTTATTAACTACTTTCAGGAAGTTAGCTAAGAAGTTGAGAATGGTCTTATTAACCCTCGGCGCGCATGCGCAGCGAGGGTTACGGTAGTTGGGTCTGTGTGTGTGTGTGTCTGTTAAGTCACATCTCACCTCTGGAGCGTCTGTCCTGAAACTTCTGTCATGTACTCAGCGGGCAACGGAGGTCAAAAAATATGTAGGGTTTTCTCTGAAACCGCTTCTTTCAAAAGTTAGGGCGTTATTTGCTTACCTACAGCATCCTACAGCGATATTGCAGAGGTATTCTGCGCAGCTTTTCGACGGCAGAGCTTTCTAAAGCTCTTAACAAGGCTAACAGTAGGCTAAATGCTACCTGGAATACGACTCAATGTAAGGCAGCGAGCTTCTTTCTCTTTAGTCTCCGTCTTTTACTCACAAATCTTCCATATACTTTCCGTTACACGCATTTCAGTAGCGCGTGCGCTTTTCATGATTCGCGCACGCGTGGCGCCGAGGGTTCTGCACTT
The DNA here is from genome assembly GCA_963970385.1 of Theonella swinhoei. Classification (NCBI taxonomy): domain Eukaryota; kingdom Metazoa; phylum Porifera; class Demospongiae; order Tetractinellida; family Theonellidae; genus Theonella; species Theonella swinhoei. Next base: position 5,895,677 of record OZ019951.1, on the reverse strand, counting down.
TAGTGCATTCATTGAATCTGTAGCTATGTAATAACAATTAAGACAGAGTACACATCATACAAAGTGTCACATACGCAATGCTACCTTCCTATATACATGTAAGTCTGGTTCGTTTGTATATCAGTTTCCAATCATCTTGGACAGGTCCTATTAAGGAGTCCAGTCCAAGCAAGTAATCTGGCGGTATTTGAGTGTCAGGTCTCAAACTCCTCATCTCCACCTGTAGAATGTGTGAAACAGGTTATGTGTATCACATATTGTGCCTTGCTATCAATGGTTGAAGCTACCAACATGACAAACTAACACAAAATATAGAATTAGGTACAGGTTTATGTATCAACCTCTTATGTATATTATTAACATCGGTGTGCATGTGCAGTGCGGGTTACTGTACTTGGTGTGTGTGTGTGTGTGTGTGTGTGTGTGTGTGTGTGTGTATGACGCCCTATTTTTCACACACGGTAAGCTTGTATGTTGATAACGGTACCAACGGAACACAGAGCAGACTTTTATAAGAAGGGATTTCATTACAAACGCTTCATTTAAAAGTTATGGCATCATTTGCTTACCCGTGACAGCCTACAAGGGTACTGAAGTGACATTCCGCGCATTTTCGACGACAGAGCCCTCTAAGGGTCCTAAAATGGCTAACAATAGGCTGAACTCAACCTGGAATACGACTTGATGTAAGGCAGCGTGCTTCTTTCTCTTTAGTCTCCGTCTTTAGCTTGGAGTCTTCCGTATACTTCCCGTTACACGTAATTAGTATGCCTGGTTATGACCAGGAGCATATGAACAGGACCAAATAAAGATTTAGTTAAGAGTGGGGAAACCTTCTGTCTACACAATAGAATGTGATATACCTACTGTAAGGTCCCCACAGTTCCGATGCCTATGCAAACCACAATTCTACTAGCAATAGTGAACGCCACTAGCTACATGTATCTCAAAATGCATTAACTCACACCTTTGTAGCTAAGTATTGGCCTATTGACATACCCTCAGCGCACATGCGCAGCAACGGTTACAGTACTTCGTTTGTGTTTGTGGGTGTGTGTGTTTGTGTGTATGTCTGTCTCTCGCTATTCTCGCACTAGAGACAACGAAGCGGTATCGGAGCAATACTAAAGCATCACACTGTAAAATGTTTTTCTTGAAACTATGGTGTGAAAACAAGCAAAAAAGCCAATATGTCTGCAATAAGGCCAATATGTCTGTACTGGCTTACCTCGACTACTTGTTGCGCAATTCAGGCACCGTGGAGGCATCAGGAATTACACACCTAGGAAAAGCAGCAAATCCAGCATTGCTTCAAACGGGATTTTACTAAAACTACGGCGTTCGAGAGAAACCAGGACAGTTCGTGACCCAACCCATCAATTAGTGGCTCGGGTTTGGAGCATGTGCATACAACGTGGTGAGTTCGAGTTCAATCCACTGTGTGTCTGTGAGTTGTCTTTATTATGAAAACAAGGAAGACAAATGTACAGTGGTGTAAGTGTCTTCAGTGCAACAATGCATTGAAATACTGTTGCAAAAAAAATAGCGCCGAGGGTTTGCACTTTAGTGCTATTCATTTATAAAGGCAAGGCAGCTGACCATATGGTGAAGTACACATGCATCTGCCTACCAGCAGGTAATTGTGGCTAGGGAGCTTACCAGAAGTAGGTGCATGGAGAGAGGAGGATGGACCAGGAGTAGAAACAGCTGGTTGAACTGGTGGAACCCTGGAATAGAGGGTAGGAGAAAGAGTAGAGGCTACATGGAGTATATGGGTGACACATTACTCTGCAAAGTGGCATGGTGACATGCAGAAATCATATTCATGTAGCTAATCTGATGCATGCTATTGCACCTTGAGAATGCCATACCATATTCATCTGCAATTTGTTGGGCAGTCCTCTTTTCACCAATGTTCCATAGAGCAGTAGTCACCTTCTCCCATGACGGCTTCACCGACTGTTTCATGTAGAGGGAGAGAACATCTTCCAGCTGTTGACCATGGTCAGTAGGATGATCTTTCTTCACTATACCAAGGTTACTTTGTGCCACACCCAGTTGCAGACCCAGCTTAATGGGTTGATCTGTTTTGACGAGATTCATCAGATCTTTTGGTGTGGGCTCAGGTATCTCGGCTAGTGAGTGGTAGGACAATACTCTATAACCAACATGTAATGAAGGAAGATCACGATCACTAAGTATACATTCTATACATGACTGAGAGCCTGACACATACATCCGCTTGAGACAAGACTCCATCAAAAGCTAAATCACAAGTTTAGCCATGTAAGGTTGAATCAGGATATGTGAGAATTATATTTTGGCTGTACCATAACCACCTCTCTGCTCTGAATGTGAATATATATATAGGCTAGGGCTAGGCTAACTGGGCTGAAATGTGTATCAAGAGATATGCAAATGCACTGCCTTCTTACCTAAAGGCCTCTTCCTCTTCCTCTTTACTGATGGGCTGAGATATTCATTTAAAGTGACACAAAAGTGCAGTGTGGATGTGAGAGGCATTTCTTAAGCAAAAATCTGATTGCTATTTAGTATTTACATACACCTTGACAACACCACTGTAAGCCATATACAAAAATCACCCAGCTGGCACAACTTAGTAGGCTCGCTGACTGACATTTGTACTGGTGCAAGGGTCAATGGTGCAATGTGCAGACTCAGGGAAGCCTGTGGTTGAGCTTACCACATGCAGAAGCTTGAGGTGATATGTCATCAAGCCACATGGTGTATTTATCCTGAGGTTTTCCCTTCCATTTCCTTTTTGAGCAGAGAAGGTACTTTTCAGACTTTATTTCTCCAAGAGAAGCCATATGGGGTTGACATAATTTTTTGCACGGGCACAAGAATGCTGGCGATACTTCAATCTCTGAGTCAGTGATATGCATAATGTCAAATACCTTTCTGATGGCTCCAAAGATTTCCTCACGAATGTTGGGAAGGTCATGACAATTTGCATCTTCATCGACATAAGCCTCAATATGATCTGCTGTGTCAACAAGTACCACCTTGACGTAAACTGTTGGGCAAAAGAGTGAGGCAATATTATGGGCAAGGCATTCTGGTGAGTCATCTTCATTACTGTTGACTTCCCAATTATACAAGGAGAGAAGACAAGAGATGATGCTACCAAAACAACCAAGGGGGACACAGTCATCACTGAACTTCACGACTAGTGGTACCATATCGGCAGAAGATGGGATATACTGGGCAAGTTCTTCATCAGGAATGGGTGGTAACAAGCACATCATCAGGTATTGATCTTTCTTCCCATCAGCCACAGCGATAGGTTGCGTTGGCTCACTCCATTTCTTGTGACTCAGTGGAGCTAATGTGAAGGTGTGGCAGGAAAGCTTGATTGCCTCATGAGGCCCATACAGGCCAGGAACAAAGCAAGCAGAGAACTCATCACAACTCAGCATTTCTTCTGTGATGATACCATTTTTCAGAGAATCTGCAATATGGGCAAGAATACCATGAGTGCGCCCGTCGCTTATTTTGTAGCTAAAGAGGACAACTGCATTGACAAAATCAAGTGGAACTTGGGGCCTGACAAAGACAAGATTTGGAAGCACTTCTCTAAAGTAAAGGAAGGTGTTGTTGCTGTGGAAGAAAACAAGAGCAGCTTGCACTACTTTATCTTCCATCTTCAGCCTGGTTCCAACAATCAGGCACTCCTTCCAACTCAGAACACCCTTCTCCTCCTTGGCAGCATATTTGAGGAGATCTTGCTCATACATAAAGAAGGAGCCTGGAATATCAGTGACATTTCCCAAAGCATGTGCTTTGTCACTAACCTTTGACCTAATCATCTCAAGCACCTTTTCATCATTATCATCTGGATATTTCAAATTGAGAACAAAGGCAATTTGTTCTGCTGAGTACATAATGAGCTTATCTCTGTAGGTAGGCAATAAGGAGTCCCTCAGTTCTTGGTTCAGAGCATCTACTTGAGCCTTTAGGTCACCTTTCACACAATCTCGGTGTGTTGCTACCACAAGGATTTGAAATAGGCTACCTTTCTTGTGAGAGGACCTTTTTGCCTGCAAAGTTGCAGCGAGCTTCCTGATCATCTGCCGAGTGCTGTACTGTGATGGCATCTCTCGCTTATAGGCCATGCCTTTTACATGGAAACATACAGGAGGGTGCTCATCAAGATCATACAGGAGGTTTACTACTAACACTGCAAGGTTGGCATTGTGAATAAGGCATGGCATCCTTTCCATGAACTCTGGCTGGCCTCCTGTGTCAATCATGTGAATTAGTTCCAGTACCATTTCTTTCTTAGAACCATCTGCTTTTTGAACCAGCCCAACCATTTCTTGGCAAGTAGAGCTCTCCTCTGGCATTGACTGAGGCTTGGAACTAGGAGAAGGCAAGGAAGGTGGTGCTGTTGCATCCATACCAAGAAGATCACTAGCAAGAGAGACCACATCAGCCTCAGTCATTCCTGCTTGGATAAGAGGGGCAAGGAACTCAAGGATATCTTTTTTGGAGAGAAGCTTGAAGGACACACTACCGATATGATGAAATACACCTCGCTCTGACTTCTCAGCGATGCCTGTGCTAGTGTAGAGGTCTGGTGGGTCTTTACCAAACAGGCGGCTCAAGAGGCAGGTCTTGCCAGAGCCAGTGAGACCTGTTAGAGTAGACACAATATCTCTTTGTTTCAGACTGCCTTTCCCCAGTGCCTCATCAATGAGCTGCTGAGCCTCTTGGTCACTAATAACTGTAGAAGTGATAAAAAAGGAGGTAAAGAAATGAGAAGTAAAACACTAATTTCTAGTATTCAAGATCATGATTCACTTTCTGTGGTTTACTTATTTATCAAAAATCCCGAATACAGGAATACCGGGTTTTACATGATTGTACTGTAATACCAGTGGTAATGATTACCTACCTCTTCTACATTCTTACTTCCCTCCTATATAATATGTAGGGTGGCACTGACACGCCCATTAGCCAAACCAACGGCTCACTCAGAAGTCCCAAACGCAGATGTTATAAGTACACAACCTGTTCATTATAATACTCTCAATGTATGTACATGTAAATACACAGCTACAGTTGGAAATATATTTGTTTATCTTCTTCTAATTCAGCCCATGCAAAATTTGCATTAGTAATTGCTCTAATTCTTTCACAAAAACTGTTGTACTGGAGCGTAAATGATCCTTGATGAACATAATCTTCCAAATGCCATCGAACTCCAGGGCTGCAACTGTACAGATGTTAGTGTTAGACACCATTTTCTTTTTGGTTCATGTGACGAACATGCACAGGAAAAGTAGCCTGAACGGGCACCATTAATATCAAGATGGTCCGTATTTGCACTGTTAACATGCCTTGCAAGTCTGCAGTGAGAGGCATCTAGACTACGGTAACTTTAAATTGACCAATCAGGTTGCGAGAAACGTGGGATCTATTTTTCATAGTCACCTCGTTAGCGGGATCTATAGTTGGCCGCTGGCCCCTAGTACCGGGATCTATTGGCACGGTTTGAATGGTCATTGTCCAATCAGTTTCTCCGCTGTAGTCTAAAATAGTTAGACGCACTCATCGTCAGGAACTATGCGATTTAGAGAGCCTCGGGCCCTTGGTAGCGCCCTCGCTAACGCTCGGGACGCTACATCCGGCCCTCGGCTTTCTAAATCGCGTAGTTCCCTCGACTTAGTGTCTAACTTATATTTATTATTTATCAGCACTCGCTGCTAAACACGGATTGGTTCTTGCATGTGCGTATAGTGATGGAACAGCTTGTCAATTTGGGCTTTAAGCTCTTCAGTTGCAAGAGCTTCACATGCACCTACAGTGGAATGTAATACAGTATAGTGTGATGATACAGGTTGTAGAAATGGCGTAACTGTGTCCATACCAGTGGTTATGACAGCATGTACACATAAGTCGAGGTATATTCTCCACCAGTGGCGAATGGAATTAGTGTCATGTACACTTGTACCACACAAGTAGGTCAAAGGCACTGCTAGTAGCGTATGAGTACTAAGACTCAGTATTTTGCAATTTAGCAGAGGTTTGGTAGTGTATGGTTGTGGTTCCACAGTGTATGAGTGAGACCAGTAGTGTATGCTATGGACGCTCAGCAAAGTCTTTACTGCGTGTGCAGTACAAAGCGGTTACACAACACCACCTACATTTGTACACAAATCAGTGTAGATTGAAGGGGGGACACTGATATATCCCCTCACCTAGCTTGAGTCCCCACCCCCAAATATCATGATACATGGATTACACTTCTCCAGTAACAATGCTCTAGAATTCCCCCAGAGCAGTTGAAAATTCCGGGGAGACATACCCCCAGACACCTCTAGTGTGTATAGTACATGCCGTACATGTAGCATCTCACAAAATCTCCCTCTCCCCTCCCCCCTCCTCCCTAAAGTCCTGTATATATACATGTAGGTTACAGAACACCCACGAGGCAGTTTAGTGGATATACACTACGAGCCACGACTACTGTATCAATAACCTCTGAGTGGTGGGCTTAGTATTAAATGTACCATGTATGGTGCAGAAATATCATAACTGTGTCCATTCCAGAATTTACTATGGTCATGACAGCATTCACACATAAGTTGTGGTATATTCCTCACCAGTGGTGAATGGAAGTAGTGTATATAGTACATGTACATGCAGGATTTCATTCTGGGGGGGGGGGGGATTTTGTGAGATGCTACATGTACATGTACGGCATACTTGCTTTTCTGGGGGTTCTGGGGCATGCCCCACTTAGGGGAATTCTAGAGCATGTACTAGATGAGTGTAATTCTTGTAGGGGGTGGGTAGGTGAGGGGGGAAATCTCAGTATGCCTCCTCAATCTTTATGAAACACTGATTTGTGTACAAATGTGTATAATGTACCTGTATCTAGATTGCAATATTTTCTCCTGATGTTATCTGCCATCTGCTGTCTTCCAATAGCAGCACAGCACAGAGCATCCACCACAGTCTCCCAGGTGGGGGAGGGGGTTGTGTTAGAGAGCCAGAGGGTCAGCACGTTCATGAGGCATGTGTCTGGATTCCTATATTGAGTTTCAATAGCCCTCAATTGAGCAACAGGTACCCCCAACTGAACTCCAAACTGAAACCAGACATCAGTGATATCATTTAGTTCATTCAAAAGTGTCACAAGGTCCTCCTCAGTGAGAATATCTGCACAATAACAGGCACATCACATTCATATAACTACTCAAAGTATCGACATACATGTAAGAGTGTGTGTGCTCTACACACCATGTTTTCATGTAGAATACATGTGTAGATGTTGCACATGGGAACACTCACTGGGGCCTGGGTTACGCTCCACATCTCCAGCTCTCATTAACAGCATTTGATTCACAAACACAATCATGGTCACCACCCTCACACCACTCCTCCAATTGATAGACAACAGAAGAGACATCAGTGAGGCCACACCCTCTGCTACTGTCTTCTTGTTGCACTTCCTGTACACCAGTGATAGTGAGCTGTGGAGACACCTCTTCAACAGTGACAGAGACGTACACAAATGCAGGAACACCAGATACACATGAACTGGGAGAGATTTCATCTGTTCCTTAAGAGCTTTGAGGGTGACAGAGTGTTCGTTAGGATTGCGTATCTTGCCTGAAGAAAAATACACGTACATGTATATTACTATCATACACATCATATATTGTATTCACATGTACGTACATGTACCTCTATACTGTGTAAAATTGTACATGTACAGACATATTTATATCATGTTTGAGTAATGACACAACATTCATAGATGTAGGAACCGCGGGGGCACTGGGGGCATGTAACCCCGCAACTGTGAAGGGCCGCCACACCTTCTTATTAAACACGTGCACATGCACTTTTGTTACGTTGCTCAGTGAATGCCAGACACAGTGCTAGCCATATGTCTTCATGAACACTAGTTGCCCCCCCCCCCCCCTCCCCAACTGTAATCACTTCCCTATGCCTATGACACTGTATGAGTGCTCACATTGCCAGTGGTCCCAATACTGTTTCACAGTCAGTGGGACATGTGTGAGAGGTAGTAGCAGTATCATCAAGCCACCTTGTACTGGGTCAAATCTGGTCCACACACAATCTGAGCCAACTTGATCCTCTGATATTGGAATGGAAGTCCATTGGTCAGTGACAGAGCAATCTGTGGAGGAATAAGTGACAATGTCAATAATACAATGTACAGGTCCACTCAACTCTCTCTTCACTGACCGTGACAGTGGAACTGGAGTATATGTCCACACAGTAAGATCAACAGTTGGGACAGAAATGATGTCACCAGCACAGCATTGGGTCTTGCTCTCATTGCTAGCACCCGAGTCTTCCCCCTGCTAGCTGATTGACACACACACTCACTGCCTTCTTTCATCTTCTCCTTGCACTGCTCTACACCAGACCATGCAAGCTGTGCTATCGTCACCAACAGAACTACACATCCTTTGTACACGACAGGATCACTTGCCTTCAGCCACTTCTTCCAGTGAAGTCCAATGGGGCTTTGTGGCTTGGCAGCCACAGCATTAGCCATTACCCCTACAGCTACCCTCCACTGTTCCACACCCACTGGCATGACTGAGAGTGGGATGGTAAGGATGGATGAGAGTGTACTTGGAGAGAGGCTAGTAGGAGATGTCTTTAATTGAAAAGGTGAGTAGGCAGTAGATGTGAAGGGAGAGGTGTGGAAGATGTATATCCGATGATCAAAAATGGGCGTGGCTCCAGTTGCAAAATCGCGGCGCTAGTGAGTACTTCACGGCAACTCAGAGAGCGAACGAGGGAGTCGATTAATTGACGGAAGTAGTAAGGTCTCTTTTACTGATCACGAAGCAGCACGTATGGTGTAGGGCAGGTCGATAGCCTGAACAGTGAACCACCCACAAATAAACAAATCAGGTCAAAGTACAAAGCGCCCACACATAAGGTCACATTCCATACTGCATGGACTGGAGGCAGAGTCTACTCCTGTACTTGTACTTGAGAAGTGACTGTACTTTCAGAGAATCACGTCTTTCTTCTACCTGAGAGTGTCGTGGTAAGGTATGGAGCTATATTTGTGGTGTACACTGTGTAATCAATGAGTAGCAGGCAATGCTTTATATAGCAGGAGGATCTGCAGTTGTTAGTAGTCTCTAATTAGAACTTTGTCGACGTATTCCCCCTTCCTCTCCCCCTCTCCTCCCAGCTGGGTGTAGGTAATGGAGGGTAAGGACTACCCAACTCGTAGTAAGAGTGGAGTAAGAAAGATACGTACTCCGTGGGACAACAGCTCCAATCTGCACTTTGATGAACTGGTAGTGGTCCAGACCAGACCTTCCCAGCCAGAGAAAGAGGTACAATGTATTTAACTGTAGTTACATGTACATGTGTGGGTTGGTGAGGTGGGTTTCCTGTCTTCCTTCTAACTAGTGTGATATGTTTTCTACAGTCATATGTACTTCTACATACACATATGTGTACATTTACCCATTAATTTGCCTAAGTTGTGGCTGAGGGCAGCTCATTTTTTTTTTGGAAAATGGCTACTTTGAGCGAGTTCCTCATTCTCTGTGTGTGGCATCTCTTACATGTACCATCTCTGTGTAGGGCAGAGTCAGAGGGTCCTAATTGGAGGAGTTCCCCCTGTGCAACGAGGTGTTCTCATTTCAGGGGGTCCTAATTATGACCCCTCATTGTACAGTGGACCCCTCTCCATTTCAGGGGGTCCTAATTAGAGGGGTCCCCCACTGTATCAAACCACAGTGAGTGTTCTCCTCTCTCCCCCAGTCCCAGCTCTGTACAGTGGTACGTAATGTACGACAGGCCCACGAGTGTCTGGAGTCAGGAGAGAGCCAAAGGGGGTGGTGTACATAGGTAGATGGGGGTACATTAGGTGCCACTGGCAGTGAGATGCCTTGGGTGAGAGATGTGTGTGTGTGTGTGTGTGTGTGTGTGTGTGTGTGTGTGTGTGTGTGTGTGTGTGTGTGTGTGTGTGTGTGTGTGTGTGTGTGTGTGTGTGTGTGTGTGTGTGTGTGTGTGTGTGTGTGTGTGTGTGTGTGTGTGTGTGTGTGTGTGTGTGTGTGTGTGTGTGTGTGTGTGTGTGTGTGTGTGTGTGTGTGTGGCTGGACTAGCAGCTGAACTTGATAACTTTAATAGTTGTGTCATCTCCAATACCTACTTCCAATGATGGTATTTCAACTAGATGTAGGTGTGCAGACCAACCTTATATACATGATGTACAATGTAAATGTAAAGTCATCCCAGCCAGCTCAGTTGGTTGAGGTGGCCTCAGTAGTGCAGTCAGTAGTACATCTGTAATAGTCACGTCACCAGACCCTCTCTAAAAGCGGGAGAGTGTCTGGTAACATTCCTGTAGTAGACTTGTGCGGCATTTGTCTACTGCAGGAATGTTACCAGACCCTCTCCCGCTTTTAGAGAGGGTCTGGGTATGACTGAAAAGTACAATTCCCCCCGAAGTATAGGACTAGTCAAGTGTGGTGTGTGCATGTGTGCATGCACATACAACACACATACACATATTCCTGTGCACATTGATGGGTGTGGTCATGTATGAGTAGTCTTCTGTATACGTGTTCACTTCATTAGAGCTGATGATGAAAGGTCACGACAGAAAAGAATAAGAAGGAGAGAGAAGAGTGAAGTGTAAAAAGGAATATGTCTTAAAAAGGTAAGACTTGCCAAACAGATAACCATATGTTGTGGACTGTACATGTAATAACTAATGAGGTTCAATGTAACATTTGAGTTCATCTATTTAGTGAAGCTCTGCCCAGCACATAACAGTTAAAATGTGAAAATACCAGTGTCAATAATATGATTGTTGTGTACCATTATCCTGTACTCCCGTATTGTTAACCAGATGTGCGTGCGTATTGTAGTCTCACAGTAAACAGTAAGCAAGTGCCAATTTTGAGGTAGACTGTTTGATAGTCACTCCTCCCATCGTCACACGACACATCTAGTCACTCCACCAATCGTCACGCAACACATCTAGTCACTACACCCATCATCACATGACACATCTATCACTCCACCCATTGTCACATCTAGTCACTCCACCCATCATCACACAACACATCTAGTCACTCCACCCATCGTCACACGACACATCTAGTCACTCCATCCATCGTCACTAGTCACTACACCCATCATCACATGACACATCTATCATTCCACCCATCGTCACACGACACATCTAGTCACTCCACCTATCGTCACATGACACATCTTGTCACTGAGATTAGTATAACTAATGCCACATACATTTACTCCATAACTAGTGGTATTTGGACCATAATTGGTAGAAAGCAGTATCACCGAACATAGCTCGTGTAGATACTGTTACCATGTGTTGGTGGTCTCTATTTATTAGAGTTGTTGTGTGGTCTACTGAAGGAGACTAGTGGTGGTCTGGAATAGAGACTAGGGGGAGGGAAGGCAGCACAGGAATGGGACTGTATGTTTACCAAGGCCAGGTATACATGTACATATACATAGAGCAAAACTTTAACAGCAACTCTCCCCCCAGTCCCAGCTCTGTACAGTGGTACGTAATGTACGACAGGCCCACGAGTGTCTGGAGTCAGGAGAGAGCCAACAGTTCTTTGATGAGATGGACTACCTCATGGACAGTATCCAGATGACACAGCCTCTGGCAGTGAGATGCCTTGGGTGAGAGATGTGTGTGCGTGGGAGGGGTGGGGGGTACATTAGGTGCCACTGGCAGTGAGATGGGTGAGAGATGTACGGGGGGGGGGGGGGGGGGGAGGAGGGAGGGAGGGTGGAGGGGGGTGGAAGGTACATTAGGTGCCTTTGGCAGTAGATGCCTCAGGTGAGAGGTGTGTGTGTGTGTGTGTGTGCGTGCGTGCGTGCGTGCGTGCTGGAGTTAGGAGAGAGCCAACAGTTGTATGGATTAGTGAGGGGATTCAGTCACAGATGAAGTCACTACTTGATAACTTTAATAGTTGTGTCATCCTCATTGCCTGTACCATGTTTGTGTACATATTTCACCTTCTGAATCAGGACACTTTCCCTGTCCTACAGGAGAGATCTCCTTGTAGAGACTGTCACAGCTGTCTCTTGTACCACACACTTGTGGTGTTTCCCTCCAGAACCTGTAACCTAGCAACACAGTGTTTGAGGTCAGAGTTCAGCCAGCAGATCCGTGCCCATGCCTTCATCCCTAAAATCACCTCCTCTCTGAAGGACCTCCTCCAGTTACCCTGTGAGTGTGTGAGGGAGAGAGGGGGGGAGGGGGGAGGGGGAGAGGGAGAATGTACATGTACATACACATGTAAAGTACATGTAGATGACATGTAAACTACATGTACATGGAGATATAGGTGTATAGAGAAAACTTACAAGATGAAGTCACTACTTGATAACTTAGTATATATAGTTGTGTACATGGAAAAACATGTTTAGCACACCATCAGAAAGAAGCCTCCTCACTAATCCACACAAGACATACACCCTGAGTGTGGAGAAACTCCTAGCAACAGCTCATTCATGTGCACATATATACATACCTGTACGCCATGTAAAGATGCATGTATGTGTGAGTCATCCCAGTCAGCTGAGAGCTGGCCTCAGTAGTGCAGTGCAGTAAATACGTAGTACATCTATAACACAGAATCCAGTGATCAGTGACACGACTGACGTCACATATTCCATGCATGCTGACGAGGCTATGCCTGTGAACTCTCTAGGTAGTGTATAGAGTCTGTCATGACATGCAGTGGGGGAGAGGGAGGCTACAGTAACCAGATAATATACATGCTGGAGTATGTGACGTCAGTTGTGCTACTAATCACACGAAAAAATATACCAGGCCCTCTCTCTCTATTTAGTATTGGGGTCGAAGGTCAAATTTAATATTCTGTGTGTGTGTGTGTGTGTGTGTGTGTGTGTGTGTGCGTGTGTGTGTGTGTGTGTGTGTGTGTGTGTGTGTGTGTGTGTGTGTGTGTGTGTGCATGTTAAATGTGTAAACAAAACGCATCTGTTCAGTACCATTTTCTCGGCCTAAGAGAAAAGGGTCATGTACTGTATGGCTACTAAACTGCCAACCTCTGCTGGGTGGTGGTTTATTCCTTACAGACACCACTGGAGCACAGGACAAGCAATCACCTGACCAGGAGGGGTCAGCCCCTGTTATCAGTCCCCTCCAAGTCTTCACATAGATCTCAGTGGTGGAGGAGAGGTGGAGGGAAGAGATCTGGTGGTGTGGACGACAGTGGCTACCACTCCCAGCAAAGAAGACATACTGTAAGAGCAGATCCAGACACATGTACAGTAGTGTGCCATTCTTCCATGGTTTAGGTACACAGCCACTTGTGTGTACATGTCACATGTCATGTGCATACATTGTTGTAGTGTATTCATAGACCAGTTGGCAGTGCATGTGATGACGTGACATCAATACTTATGAGATATAACCAATGAATTTTGTACTCCTGTAAATCTCCTATTGCTGTGTTGACATGTCCATATTAGGGACTATGTAGTAGTGGCAGTATGTGGATGAGAGATGTACCATACAAACCCCTCACTTAATGTGGCCCATTACATGCTGTATCCCACCCCAGATATAGATGGATGGTAGTGTGTCCATTGTCTAATGTACAGACCCAATTAGGACTGGACAGATCCAGTGATGGCTGGCAATTAGTGGAGGGGCAGTCCCCATCAGACAGCAGTGGGAGGAGGTTTCTAAGAGGTGTGGTGTACTCTCTGAGCAGACTGTCTACTGCACTGGGTGTGACTGGTGGAGATGAGGATGACAGTCAGTACAAACAGAGAGTGATGAGAAGTGGGTGGAGTCAATATGACTGTCATGTCCCTAGTCCAATATGGAGGAGAGAGTGTCTTCTATCATTTGTCTCCATGTAGGTTTATGACTGACTGGTGGCATATGGAGGCTTTATGGAGAAGAGAACACCTTTCAAATTAGTTTTCTGTGTGTGTGTGTGTGTTACATACATGTACTCTGTTACTATCAGATCTACATCACCATGTCACCACATCCACCACACATTACATCTGTGTACTCAGTGAATGCTATAGTCATTGTTAGGGAGTGAAGCATAAATTGAGCTGGCTTTACCTCACAGGACACACCTCAATTTTCCACCTCCTCACAGGACACACCTCACTTTTCCACCTCCTCACAGGACACACCTCACTTTTCCACCTCCTCACAGGACACACCTCACCACTCATCCACCCCCTCAGTGCTACATGGGGAATTCCCAGCTATGACTGCGACCTACCAGGGGATTTCCCTGTTGTTATACAAGAGGAGTATAGGCCATATAGAATGGTGTCCCATACATACATTGTGCATGTGTTACTGGGTGAAAGGGACAGTACCATTATGGCACCCCTAGTCTATGGCTCCTCTGTGTATGTACACAAAAAGTGCCCAGGTGTATAGCCATGGATATGTACCCATGGGGACATATCTATTCAGGCTCCCTTCCTTACACACACGCATACTCACAGTAAAATAACATGTACATGATGTCACTGTAACCATATGTCATGTATTAAAAGGGGAACCCCCAGAAATAAGCCATTATGAACAAACATAATTCCTGCCATCTGTCATGAGCTGTATTGTACAACTAGTATGAACAGAGTATGGAATTAAGTTGTCTTACAGATTTGTTACACTGGAGAGTTTTATTCTTTGGCAGATGATTATCATGCACATTCCCAGTATTACATCATCATTGTCATGTGACAATCATGTGACATCATACATTGTTCAGAACAAGGCAGTTCTATTCCCCTCAAGTGAGAGGTTTAGACCACGTAACAAGTTTACATCATAAGTACATGTTATCATGTACTGTATATACATCACTACAGTAGTGACCACACCACTTCACATCTGGACTGCAGTACACTGGATGTGTCTCTCGTGTACTTCTCTGACAGCAACAGTCTCTTCAAACTTGTATTCTTCTCTTCCACACACTTCAACAGTAACGACACTCCCTCTTCTCCTAGTGACTCATCACCAAACAGATACAGCCCTACCAGTGATGAATTATTCTCAAGACCCACACACAATCCTCTCACTCCATCATCTCCTATTGCATTCCTACTCAACCCTAGCACTCTCAGAGTCTTGTTTCTCTCTAATGCTACACCTAACTCCACACCTCCACTGCTGCCAATACTACAAATGTCAAGCCACAGTGTCTCTAGTGAACTGTTTCTTTTTAACATTGTTGCCACGGCTACAGCACCTTCTGATCCAATCTGGTTACCACTCAAGATCAACTCTCTCAGTGTATGGTTGTCACTTAGTCCACTCACTACTTCTCCTACTCCATCACTAGTCATACTACACTCATTGATGTCCAACCTCTCTATCTTACAGTGTATTGGATGTCTCAGTAACTGTCCCAGACACACACAGTGAGATGTAGTCAAGTGGCAGCCTACCATGTCCAGTCTCCTCATTGAGCTGTTGGCACTCAGTCCTTTACATAATAAGTCAATACTCTCAACTGATATATCATTCCACCCAATATCCAGACTCTCCAGACTTGTGGTGGAGTGGATATAACTTGCTATACATTCAAAATCAGGATCACTGATGCCAGTACCAGACATACTCAGTTCTCTCAGTTTACTGCTGTGTAGAGATGACACCAGCTGGACAGCCCCACCACATCCAATAAGTGGGTTACGTCCCAGGTCCAGTCTCTCAAGACATGGCATCCTCTGTACACCTTCAGCTAGCACATCACATGCTCTTCTGTCCAGCTTGTTGTAGCAGAGACTCAGGTGTTGGATATGTTGTAGTAATAAGTTAGGAATAGTCAGAAAATGCTCAACACCATCAGCTGTGATGGAGCTAAAACTGAATGTAGCTGAAACTATTTGACTGGAGATGTCAGTCACAGCAAGTTCATGGTTACAGCCTTTACTGAGAAACTCCATCCCCACATCATCAACTGAGCCACAGTGAATACTCCATGTACAGTTGGAGTGAGCTAGACAGTATCCTGCTACAAAGTAGTCAGTGGTAGTTGCAGAGTAGGGCAGTCTCAGTTCTCTCTCACCAGAGCCCAGGACACTTCTAAGGACTGGCAGGTTCTGGGACTCATACAGCCAGCTATACATGGTGACTTCATCTCGACTCACCAGCTCTGAAAGAAAGTCTACAGGAAGTGACACTAACTTAGTGATTCCTGCCAGGAATTGGAATGTAGTTTTGAATTGTGTAGCCTCATAATAGGAATATCCATATTCGGTCTCAATCTTTCTAAAGCCCTTAGTGTCAATGAGTGTCATCTGTTCATGTGGCTGGAGAAGTGAGAGGTGAAGTGCTGCCAGGTACTCCTGGACTGTGTAGTGCAGGAAATTGTATGACAATTGGTCTTCTCCCTCATCGTAAACCTGAGGGACACTCTGCAGGAGACCGAGGGTGGACACACCTTCGGGAAGACTGGAGAATACTATCGTCTGATGGGACACACCTTCATAAGCCAGGGCACACAGTTGCTGGAAGTCTGCTGCCACTCTCTCTGGTAGATCAGCCAATGTCCTCACTTTGATGTTCATGGCACTGTACTTGGGGTGCTGTGTGAGGTACTGTTCCAGTCTCATGAGGACGTAGGCAGAGTAGAGTTGAGTGACAGTGGTTGGAGGATTGTGGGGGGCACACTTGAACACTTGTTCTACAATGGCAGCACTGACTGGGGTGTACATGGCTGCAAGGATGACAGGATGGGATTCAATGTACTGTAAAAAGTCAAGTACTGAAGGCTCAGTTGCCTTCTGTGAGTCAGTTTTTGGAGTATCTGTTGTGGGGAATTGATGAGTAGTTTGTTGAGATATCTCTCTCTTGTGTATATCAACTTGGTCCTGTGCTAATGCCAGCAGTTCTGTGTGCTGTGATATTCTGTCTCCCATTTGCTGTAGCAGACCTCCAGTGGCCCATGGGCGGCTGGTGATGTAGATTGTGGCAGCTGGTAGTTCTATACCTAATATTAATTCAGTAAAAAGAGAGTCTGATCTCAGATCATCCACTAACTCATCCCAGGCCTCCAGCCAAATCAGACAGCCCTTGCCATGATTCTCTACAACATTTCTTTTAACTCCTCTTCTCACTTCTTCGTTGCTGTGCCGAAAGAGGCTGGAAAGAGAGGTGATTTGTCTGATGTTGTTGTCTCTGAGGGGCAGCAGTAGCACAATGGAGTAGGCCTGCAGCAGTTTGCCCTCTGCCCACTGCCGACACTGCTCCCAGGCAAATGTTGTTTTCCCCACACCTGGAGCCCCTTCTATCAGGACCACCTTTGGCTGAGACCCATCCGCCATCACTCCCAGCTCACTCAACTTCATGGCTGTCTTCTTGTACACCACATCGTCCATGTCTCCTCGAAGACTGTCTCTAGTGAACCTGTCCATGTCTCCCTGGGAGAGGGTCTGTTTCTCAATCCTGGCCAGACGGAATGGGAGCAAGTGTTTGTGTTTGGAGTCAGTGAGAGTGTGGAGGGGGCTCCTGGATGTGTACAGCTGCTTCAAGTGAGTGGTGTACTGCAGTAGTGGAGCTTCATAGCAGACAACACCATCCACTGTAATGGTCTCAATGTCCATGTCTACAAACTCCTTCAGATCAGTGTTCGGTATATTTGATGAACTACAAGGGATGGGAAAACAGAAAACTGTATTCTAACACAACCCTCACTGAAGTCTTCCAGTATTATACTAAAATTTGGTAGGAAAAGTTTTCTTGCCAGACTTCCTTTGAGTTCGTCTAAGTCATTTAGTGTACACATATTCCAATCCTTCTGGCATTTCACTTCAATGAATTTACGTAAGCGATCAACTGGAGGTGTTGTGCCTCGTACTGGCCAGCACTTTACAAAGTCACAAAGTTGAGTAGCCTTGAAAAATTCCCTGATCTTAGTTGTATACTGATCCATTCTTTCTTGTAGAGCATCATTTCTAAACTTAGTGAGAACATGTTGCAGCATTTCATAATTCAGAAAATTCCAATAAGAATTCAGTTCAATCCACATTTCTGCTATTGTCGTCTTCTTGTCAATAATCTCCTTGATATAGTCCATGTGGTGTTCTTGGCCATTGACATCAACTGAAGTCAGTCTAATTTTAAAGGTGTCCACTGGCTGAGTCTTGACTGATTCATATACATCATCTTTTAACATTCCAAAAAGTGATTGAAGTGTAGTGATTTGTGACATAAGTTCTGCTGTTGGCATGGGGCTTATAGCACCTGTGAGAAGAAAGCTGAATGACTGGCAGTGTTCTATCTACAGTATTGAGTGAAAGGAATACGTATGTTGCCTTATGTGCACTATTACTTCCAGTATACCAGTGTACATACAGAGTGTGTATGGTATATGTGTATGATATCCAAGTACATGAATATCATAGGTGTTGGAAGCTTTTGAATGTGGGGGGGGGACTATATAGTAGCGCATGCAAAAATTCTGAGGCCACACCTATTGACACACCCCTCAATGCATTGAACTAATGCGAGGCTCGATGACACACAAAAATGCAATCCACGTGACATGCATGCCACATACAGTGTGTGTAATGCTGCTGATTATATATTAGACTATTCTCTTGTTAATAGTGCATGTGATCCATGTACATATGCAATATGGGCACATATGCATTTGTGCTAGCACAAGACTCGACCACACTCAAACCATACCCAAGTATACCAATGCAATCACAATATCGAACAAGCTAGCACTAAATACCTGACCACGCCTACTCTCAGGACTACACAAGTGAGAAGCCATGGCCCCCCAACCCCCCCGATCCCCTGCCTATGCATATACATGTATCATGCCAGTTACCAATGCTTTGATTGCAGTATTTTCTCCTGATGTTATCTGCTATCTGCTCTTTTCCAATTGCAGCACAGCACAGAGCATCCACCACAGTCTCCCAGGTGGGGGAGGGGGTTGTGTTAGTGAGCCAGAAGTTCAGCATGTGCATGAGGCAGTCATCTGGATTTGAGTGTTCACTCTTAATAGCATTCAGGCGGGAGAATGGTACCCTCAACTGCACTCCAAATCGGAACCAGATATCAATGATATCATTTAACTCATTCAAAAGTGTTGGAAAGTCCTCCTCGGTCAGTATATCTGCAGAATACATCACATTCATGTAACTACCGAAAGTACATGTATTCATGTTTGCATATCTTTTGTGGAAGGGTTTCTCTCTGA
This sequence comes from Theonella swinhoei, assembly GCA_963970385.1. Classification (NCBI taxonomy): domain Eukaryota; kingdom Metazoa; phylum Porifera; class Demospongiae; order Tetractinellida; family Theonellidae; genus Theonella; species Theonella swinhoei. The sequence continues at coordinate 5,876,427 of OZ019951.1, read as the reverse complement.
ATTCTTCTAACTAAGGTGCTAAATATAAGTTAGATGCTGAGTTGAGGGAACTACACAATTTAAAAGCTGGAGGGCGGGATGTAGAGTCCCGAGCGTAGCGAGGGTGCTACTAAGGGCCCCAGGCTTTCTAAATCGCGTAGTTCCTGATGACGAGTATGTCTAACTACTTTAGATTACAGCACAGAAACTGATTGGACAATGACCATTCAAACGGCTAGCAACAAGCGTGCCAATAGATCCTGGTACTAGGGGCCAGCGGCCAACTATAGATCCCAATAACGAGGTGACTATGAAAAATTGATCCCTCGTTTCTCGCAACCTGATTGGTCAATTTAAAGTTACCGTAGTCTAAACACAGTTTTTCCTTCAACATCTGATTTTCACATGCACAATGTCATAAATGTTCATGTACATGTAGGTGATAACACTCACTGGGGCCTGGGTTACGTTCCACATCTCCAGCTATCATTAGCAGCATTTGATTCACAAACACAATCATGGTCACCACCCTTTGGTCAGTGACGGAGCAATCTGTGGAAATAAAATGCACCTGTAAAGTGCGTAACCCTTGTGCAGTTATGACTACCAAGTAAATGTATTAGAGCTCCTGACTCTCTGCATACTTGTAGCTAATGTAAAACTATATCTAACAGCAAGTCATGAGCGTTGCAATTTCCAATTAATGTACACCTTCAGGCATAAATCGCTGCCTAAAAACTGATACACTTCTGACGATACAGCTCCAGACTTCCTATTACAAAGTAGCAATACTGCTTGTCAATATATCCATGTTTGGCAACCACAACAATCATGGTTAACGAAAATCGGCAATTTAAGCGCTTTTCTTCAACAATGCAGGTCTGGTCTCTTCTTTCCGCTCCAGACATTAACTGTGGTGAGCACTAATGATGCTTCTTCATATCTCCACGTTTGGTACTCATAGGAGTCATGATTTACGAGAAAACTTGTTTACAGACAGACAAACACACACACACACACACACACACAGAGTGTAGGATGTACAGAGGTTTTCAGGTTGGTTGTCCGATCCGAGTTCAATGTATCGTGCATGTGCACACCGACTGGCCTACGAATGAGCCATGTAGCAGCCAATAGTAAGTGCACCACTCTTTACGTTCATATTTGACTAAGACTCCTTCAAATATGAACGTCGTAAGCAGTGGCACACTTGCTATTGGCTGCTACATGGCTCGTTCGTAGGCCAGTCGGTGTGCGAATGCGTGATATGTGACCTCGGAATTGGGCAACCAACATAAAAACCTCTGTACGAATTAAACCTGACTACAATAACCCTCCCGCGCATGCGTGGGAGGGTTAATAATACAATGTACAGGTCCACTCAACTCTCTCTTCACTGACCGTGACAGTGGAACTGGAGTATATGTCCACACAGTAACATCAACAGTTGGGACAGAAATGATGTCACCAGCACAGCATTGGGCCGCGCTCTCATTGCTAGCACCCGAGTCTTTCCCCTGCTAGCTGATTGACACACACACTCACTGCCTTCCTTCATCTTCTCCTTGCACTGCTCTACACCAGACCTTGCAAGCTGTGCTATCGTCACCAACAGAACTACACATCCTTTGTACACGACAGGATAACTTGCCTTCAGCCACTTCTTCCAGCGGAGTCCAATGGGGCTTTGTGGCTTGGCAGCCACAGCATTAGCCATTACCCCTACAGCTACCCTCCACTGTTCCACACCCACTGGCATGACTGAGAGTGGGATGGTAAGGATGGATGAGAGTGTACTTGGAGAGAGGCTAGTAGGAGATGTCTTTAATTGAAAAGGTGAGTAGGCAGTAGATGTGAAGGGAGAGGTGTGGAGGATGTATATCAGATGATCAAAAATGGGCGTGGCTCCAGTACCAAAATCGCGCCGCTAGTGAGTACTTCACGTCAACTCAGAGAGCGAACGAGGGAGTCGATTAATTGAGGGAAGTAGTAAGGTCTCTTTTACTGATCACGAAGCAGCACGTACAGTGTAGGGCAGGTCGATAGCCTGAACACGCCCTACGCAAAAACAAATCAGGTCAAAGTACAAAACGCCTACACATGAAGTCACATTCCATTCTGCATGGACTGGAGGCAGTGTCTACTCCTGTACTTGTACTTGAGAAGTGACTGTACGTTTAGAGAATCACGTCTTTCTTCTACCTGAGAGTGTCGTGGTAAGGTATGGAGCTATATTTGTGGTGTACACTGTGTAATCAATGAGTAGCAGGCAATGCTTTGTATAGCGGGAGGATCTGGAGTTGTTAGTGGTCTCTAATTAGAAACTTTCCCCCTTCCTCTCCCCCTCTCCTCCCAGCTGGGTGTAGGTAATGGAGGGTAAGGTCTACCCAACTCGTAGTAAGAGTGGAGTAAGAATGATACATACTCCGTGGGACAACAGCTCCAATCTGCTGTTTGATGAACTGGTAGGGTCCAGACCAGACCTTCCCAGCCAGAGAAAGAGGTACAATGTATTTAACTGTAGTTACATGTACATGTGTGGGTTGGTGAGGTGGGTTTCCTGTCTTCCTTCTAACTAGTGTGATATGTTTTCTACAGTCATATGTACTTCTACATACACATATGTGTACATTTACCCATTAATTTGCCTAAGTTGTGGCTGAGGGCAGCTCATTTTTTTGGAAAATGGCTACTTTGAGCAAGTTCCTCATTCTCTGTGTGTGGCATCTCTTACATGTACCATCTCTGTGTAGGGCAGAGTCAGAGGGTCCTAATTGGAGGGGTTCCCCCTGTACAACGAGGTGTCCTCATTTCAGGGGGTCCTAATTATGACCCCTCATTGTACAGTGGACCCCTCTCCATTTCAGGGGGTCCTAATTAGAGGGGTCCCCCACTGTATTAAACCACATTGAGTGTTCCCCTCTCTCCCCAGTCCCAGCTCTGTACAGTGGTACAGCTGGTAGAGCTGGGGGGGGGGGGGGTTATATTAGGTGCCTTTGGCAGTGAGATGCCTTGGGTGAGACGTGTGTGTGTGTGTGTGTGTGTGTGTGTGTGTGTGTGTGTGTGTGTGTGTGTGTGTGTGTGTGTGTGTGTGTGTGTGTGTGTGTGTAGCTGGACTAGCAGCTGATAGTGCTCCCCTCTAAGACGAATTCACTACTTGATAACTGTAATAGTTGTGTCATCTTCAATACCTACTTCCAATGATGGTATTTCAACTAGATGTAGGTGTGCAGACCAACCTTATATACATGATGTACAATGTAAATGTAAAGTCATCCCAGCCAGCTCAGCTGGTTGAGGTGGCCTCAGTAGTGCAGTCAGTAGTACATCTGTAATAGTCACGTCACCAGACCCTCTCTAAAAGCGGGAGAGGGTCTGGTAACATTCCTGTAGTAGACTTGTGTGGCATTTGTCTACTGCAGGAATGTTACCAGACCCTCTCCCGCTTTTAGAGAGGGTCTGGGTATGACTGAAAAGTACAATTCCCCCCGAAGTATAGGACTAGTCAAGTGTGGTGTGTGCATGTGTGCATGCACATACAACACACATACACATATTCCTGTGCACATTGATGGGTGTGGTCATGTATGAGTAGTCTTCTGTATATGTGTTCACTTCATTAGAGCTGATGATGAAAGGTCACGACAGAAAAAGAATAAGAAGGAGCGAGAGAGAGTGAAGTGTAAAAAGGAATGTCTTAAAAAGGTAAGACTTGCCAAACAGATAACCATATGTTGTGGACTGTACATGTAATAACTAATGAGGTTCAATGTAACATTTGAGTTCATCTATTTAGTGAAGCTCTGCCCAGCACATAACAGTTAAAATGTGAAAATACCAGTGTCAATAATATGATTGTTGTGTACCATTATCCTGTACTCCCGTATTGTTAACCAGATGTGCGTGCGTATTGTAGTCTCACAGTAAACAGTAAGCAAGTGCCAATTTTGAGGTAGACTGTTTGATAATGATGATGAAGAGGGAGAAATGAAGCAATTTTCTGCATGTCACTCTAGCATTGTCAGTCTCACCATGTATAGCATCTAAAAAGACTTGCATGTACAGCTGCAGCATGTGGGAGTTTGAACCATTTCTCTATTCAGGAGCGTAACTAGAAATGAGTCTCAGGAGAGAGGCATTAGTCTACATATATGCACATGCACATATGATCGCTTAATGTGTGAGCAGGTACAGTGTGCAGTGCTGTAAGTAGTACATGTATGTGACTTTTTAGTTAGCGTGGACACACATGCCTGTGCTTTCATCGTGTGTCTATTCCACACCACACTATTTTTTCACGCTTTCGGTGCGATTACTTGTTCATAAGGACACCAAAGAAAGACGACAAGTGGCCTCGTCTGCCTCAATGCTAGTATAACTTTTGCTGCTTGCACTCTCACTTGTGGTTGGCTGTTGCATGCTTGTGCTGTTGCTCGCTCTTTGTTAGCCCTAGCCTTTTACATGTTTAGCTGCTCGCTCACAGCAAAGCTTCATAAGTTATGTATAAGGTCAAAAACCTGGGAGGCAACTACCTCCTCTGCCTGAATGGTAGTTATGTCCCTCATTTCTACATAGAGTCCAATTCTCTGATGATATTATACAAGGTAATGACAAGGTGATGTATTTTATGTAGGTCGTTAGCTTTTTAATGGAATCTCCTTACATAGCTGAATCTCAGAAAAAAGAAGATGGACTGAAGGTATGTATGGAGGTATGTGTATGTGTGACTACATCTGTACTGGAACACGTGATGCAGCTCTGGTAGAGCTAGCTTGAACCTCTGTAAGTGTTTACATATAGTGTCCCTTACATCATAATGTGTCCTGCAAGGCAGTAATTAAGGCATGCTGTGGGAGGCCTGGAACTGATCCTAATACTGCTGTATGTATGTGGTGGGAGGTATTGTAACAGCTTTCACATAGTTAGACTGAGAGGCTTCCAAACACTGAACATACCACATCTCAACCAGCTGCTGCTTATACATGTACAATATGCCCCACCCACTATGTAGACAGGTCTATCAGAAGACCAGAATTGGTCAATTCTGCCATTACTGTTTTATACCAATTCTGGTCTATTTTGCATCTACATTACTTATAGGCTACTGAGATTAGCACTTTTGGACCAGATCTGGTCACAGGACACATCTAGTCACTGCACCCATTGTCACACGACACATCTAGTCACTCCACCCATCGTCACATGACACATCTAGTCACTCCACCCATCGTCACACAACACATCTAGTCACTCCACCCATCGTCACACGACACACCTAGTCACTCCACCCATTGTCACACGACACATCTAGTCACTCCACCCATTGTCACACGACACATCTAGTCACTCCACCCATTGTCACAAGACACATCTAGTCACTCCACCCATTGTCTCATGACACATCTAGTCACTCCACCCATCGTCACACAACACATCTAGTCACTCCACCCATCGTCACATGACACATCTAGTCACTCCACCCATCATCACACAACACATCTAGTCACTCCACCCATTGTCACATGACACATCTAGTCACTCCACCCATCGTCACACAACACATCTAGTCACTCCACCCATCGTCACATGACACATCTAGTCACTCCACCCATCGTCACACGACACATCTAGTCACTCCACCCATCATCACACGACACATCTAGTCACTCCACCCATCGTCACACAACACATCTAGTCACTCCACCCATTGTCACACGACACATCTAGTCACTCCACCCATTGTCACACGACACATCTAGTCACTCCACCCATTGTCACACGACACATCTAGTCACACGACACATCTAGTCACTCCACCCATCATCACACAACACATCTAGTCACTCCACCCATTATCACATGACACATCTAGTCACTCCACCCATTGTCACACATCTAGTCACTCCACCCATCGTCACACGACACATCTAGTCTCACGACACATCTAGTCACTCCACCCATCGTCACATGACACATCTAGTCACTCCACCCATCGTCACACGACACATCTAGTCACTCCACCCATCATCACACGACACATCTAGTCACTCCACCCATCGTCACACAACACATCTAGTCACTCCACCCATTGTCACACGACACATCTAGTCACTCCACCCATTGTCACACGACACATCTAGTCACTCCACCCATTGTCACATGACACATCTAGTCACACGACACATCTAGTCACTCCACCCATCATCACACAACACATCTAGTCACTCCACCCATTATCACATGACACATCTAGTCACTCCACCCATTGTCACACATCTAGTCACTCCACCCATCGTCACACGACACATCTAGTCTCACGACACATCTAGTCACTCCACCCATCGTCACACGACACATCTAGTCACTCTACCCATCGTCACATGACACATCTAGTCACTCCACCCATTGTCACACATCTAGTCATTCCACCCATTGTCACACATCTAGTCACTCCACCCATCGTCACACAACACATCTAGTCACTCCATCCATCGTCACACAACACATCTAGTCACTCCTCCCATCGTCACACGACACATCTAGTCACTCCACCCATTGTCACATGACACATCTAGTCACTCCACCCATTGTCACATGACACATCTAGTCACTCCACCCATCGTCTCACGACACATCTAGTCACTCCACCCATTGTCACATGACACATCTAATCACTCCACCCATCATCACACAAGACATTTAGTCACTCCACCCATCGTCACACGACACATCTAGTCACTTCACCCATTGTCACATGACACATCTAGTCACTCCACCCATCGTCATATGACACATCTAGTCACTCCACCCATCGTCACATAACACATTTAGTCACTCTACCCATCATCACATCTAGTCACTCCACCCATTGTTACATGACACATCTACTCCCTCCATCCATCGTCACATGACACATCTAGTCACTCCACCCATTGTCACACAACACATCTAGTCACTCCACCCATCGTCACATGACACATCTAGTCACTCCACCCATTGTCACACAACACATCTAGTCACTCCACCCATCGTCACATGACACATCTAGTCACTCTACCCATCGTCACATGACACATCTAGTCACTCCACCCATTGTCACACCACACATCTAGTCACTCTACCCATCGTCACATGACACATCTAGTCACTCCACCCATTGTCACATCTAGTCACTCCACCCATTGTCACACAACACATCTAGTCACTCCACCCATCGTCACATGACACATCTAGTCACTCCACCCATTGTCACATGACACATCTAGTCACTCCACCCATTGTCACACAACACATCTAGTCACTCCATCCATCGTCACACAACACATCTAGTCACTCCACCCATCGTCACACGACACACCTAGTTACTCCATCCACCTGCCTTTGCCAGCATGCATGCTGCACTTTGACCTTGTTTTTATTCTGTTTGGCACTTCAATCCCTACATCCTTCAACATTTTAGTGAAAATGTTTTTACACTTTATACATGTGTGTATCCTTTTTGTATCTCCATTGTACTAGGACAGTATTCCTGTTGTATTTGTAAGTTGTGAGTGACTATCCCACTCCCTCTGTGTCTCCTTCTCTTTCATCTCTTCTCTCTCTCTTCATTCCTTCCTCTCTCACTCTCCCCTCCCTCTGCCTCCAACTCCCTCCCTCCCTCCATCCCTTCCTCCCTCCCTCCCTCCATCCCTTCCTCCCTCCCTCCCTCCCTCCCTCTCCCTCCCTCCCTCCTCTGCAGGTGAGTGATCTAGCTCGAGAGTGCCTCCTCTCTCTGACAGCTCCTGTCAATAATGTGGAGTGTGTGAGGGTTAGTCTTGTGCCCACACCCCACCTCCAAGAGTAAAAGGGTCTGGTGAATTTGGGCCTTCCTCAGGCCTCCAATCAGATTGCAGAAGAACCCTGTCATGTGACAAAATTAATTACACACATATCATGCATTCTCTATCACCTACTGCCAAGCCTACAGCCTCGTGAAGGAATGGTGATGATGTCAAGAGTAAACACACTTGTAAGGCACATCGATTTGCATGTAGCTATCCTGGAGGCCATACAGAAGATGGGCTATGATTGACCTTCAGATAGCCAAGTAATTAGTCACTCTGTTCGTGGGAATGATGTTTATATTTCTCTACCAACTGGCAGGGGCAAATCTCTCTGCTATGCTTTATTCCATACACACATGTGACACTAATTGCATTCCAATAATGCTTATGTGTACACTGGTAGCCTGGAGATTCAGTCACAATTCACCAGACCTTTGGAGGTGGGGGGTGGGCACAAGACTACTCCCCCCTCCCCTCCTAGCTGGTGTAAGTAATGGAGGGTAAGGGTAAGGACACACTCCCAACCCTAAGACATAGGATGGAGGGAAGATTGACAGTGAGGGTTCTAAGAACTAGGGTACTTCCAAAGAGAAGACAATATCCTAGGGAGGCTGTGTGTGTCCTCTTGTCAGTTCCCTCTCTCCTTCCCATTCTGTCCTCTGTATCCTGTACCATTTTACTACTGCCTCTCCCCACCAACCTCTCCTCCTCTTGCCTCCTTACCTCTCTCTCTGTGTGCTCCCTTCCCTCTCTTCCACCCCTCCTTCTCCAATTTCCAGGCAAGTATGTGAAAGTGGAGAAGAGGAGATTATGGCCTGGCTGGATGAGGCAACTCATATGGAGAGATATACTGAGAGTATACTAGGAAATCCTGAGGTATACCATCATGGTGTGTGTGTGTGTGTGTGTGTGTGTGTGTGTGTGTGTGTGTGTGTGTGTGTGTGTGTGTGTGTGTGTGTGTGTGTGTGTGTGTGTGTGTGTGTGTGTGTGTGTGTGTGTGTGTGTGTGTGTGTGTGTGTGTGTATTAATTATGGAGGGTTGAGAAAGAAAAGAGATTACAGATTTGGGAAGGCTTTGTCAGCGTCACACAACATACAGGCCCCTATGCATCAAAATGTGCACCATGGCCCAGCCCAGCCCCACACATCCCACTAGCATGCTCACAGAGGTACTGTACACATGCAACACACATACATGCAAGGGAGTAGGACACAGGATGCCCCGGCCTTGAGAACCAGAGGTGCTGGGTTAAAGATCTTTTGTGGCTAGCCAACTCTCCCAACACCACAAACTCCTATGTAGTTACTCTAAGCAGTGTAGGTATAGTGACAACATACCTTGTGCTGTCTGGGGTTTGCTTGCAACTTTATGCTAGCTAAAGGCTTAGGGGTATTTGGGGGGAGGGGGGGGGGGGGATGTCACAATTTCCTAAGTGGAAGTGCACATTATTGCACCAGGGTGTTATGGGTGCTTGTGTGTGTGTGTGTGTGTGTGTGTGTGTGTGTGTGTGTGTGTGTGTGTGTGTGTGTGTGTGTGTGTGTGTGTGTGTGTGTGTGTGTGTGTGTGTGTGTGTGTGTTTCATATGTACACATACATTCAGAACCGTTTTCTCGGCCTAAGAGAAAAGGGTCGTGTACTGTATGGCTACTAAACTGCCAACCTCTGCTGGGTGATGGTTTATTCCTTACAGACACCACTGGAGCACAGGACAAGCAATCACCTGACCAGGAGGGGTCAGCCCGTTATCAGTCCCCTCCAAGTCTTCACATAGATCTCAGTGGTGGAGGAGAGGTGGAGGGAAGAGATCTGGTGGTGTGGACGACAGTGGCTACCACTCCCAGCAAAGAAGACATACTGTAAGAGCAGATCCAGACACATGTACAGTAGTGTGCCATTCTTCCATGGTTTAGGTACACAGCCACTTGTGTGTACATGTCACATGTCATGTGCATACATTGTTGTAGTGTATTCATAGACCAGTTGGCAGTGCATGTGATGACGTGACATCAATACTTATGAGATATAACCAATGAATTTTGTACTCCTGTAAATCTCCTATTGCTGTGTTGACATGTCCATATTAGGGACTATGTAGTAGTGGCAGTATGTGGATGAGAGATGTACCATACAAACCCCTCACTTAATGTGGCCCATTACATGCTGTATCCCACCCCAGATATAGATGGATGGTAGTGTGTCCATTGTCTAATGTACAGACCCAATTAGGACTGGACAGATCCAGTGATGGCTGGCTATTAGTGGAGGGGCAGTCCCCATCAGACAGCAGTGGGAGGAGGTTTCTAAGAGGTGTGGTGTACTCTCTGAGCAGACTGTCTACTGCACTGGGTCTGACTGGTGGAGATGAGGATGACAGTCAGTACAAACAGAGAGTGATGAGAAGTGGGTGGAGTCAATATGACTGTCATGTCCCTAGTCCAATATGGAGGAGAGAGTGTCTTCTATCATTTGTCTCCATGTAGGTTTATGACTGACTGGTGGCATATGGAGGCTTTATGGAGAGGAGAACACCTTTCAAATTAGTTTTCTGTGTGTGTGTGTGTGTTACATACATGTACTCTGTTACTATCAGATCTACATCACCATGTCACCACATCCACCACACATTACATCTGTGTACTCAGTGAATGCTATAGTCATTGTTAGGGAGTGAAGCATAAATTGAGCTGGCTTTACCTCACAGGACACACCTCAATTTTCCACCTCCTCACAGGACACACCTCACTTTTCCACCTCCTCACAGGACACACCTCACTTTTCCACCTCCTCACAGGACACACCTCACCACTCATCCACCCCCTCAGTGCTACATGGGGAATTCCCAGCTATGACTGCGACCTACCAGGGGATTTCCCTGTTGTTATACAAGAGGAGTATAGGCCATATAGAATGGTGTCCCATACATACATTGTGCATGTGTTACTGGGTGAAAGGGACAGTACCATTATGGCACCCCTAGTCTATGGCTCCTCTGTGTATGTACACAAAAAGTGCCCAGGTGTATAGCCATGGATATGTACCCATGGGGACATATCTATTCAGGCTCCCTTCCTTACACACACGCATACTCACAGTAAAATAACATGTACATGATGTCACTGTAACCATATGTCATGTATTAAAAGGGGAACCCCCAGAAATAAGCCATTATGAACAAACATAATTCCTGCCATCTGTCATGAGCTGTATTGTACAACTAGTATGAACAGAGTATGGAATTAAGTTGTCTTACAGATTTGTTACACTGGAGAGTTTTATTCTTTGGCAGATGATTATCATGCACATTCCCAGTATTACATCATCATTGTCATGTGACAATCATGTGACATCATACATTGTTCAGAACAAGGCAGTTCTATTCCCCTCAAGTGAGAGGTTTAGACCACGTAACAAGTTTACATCATAAGTACATGTTATCATGTACTGTATATACATCACTACAGTAGTGACCACACCACTTCACATCTGGACTGCAGTACACTGGATGTGTCTCTCGTGTACTTCTCTGACAGCAACAGTCTCTTCAAACTTGTATTCTTCTCTTCCACACACTTCAACAGTAACGACACTCCCTCTTCTCCTAGTGACTCATCACCAAACAGATACAGCCCTACCAGTGATGAATTATTCTCAAGACCCACACACAATCCTCTCACTCCATCATCTCCTATTGCATTCCTACTCAACCCTAGCACTCTCAGAGTCTTGTTTCTCTCTAATGCTACACCTAACTCCACACCTCCACTGCTGCCAATACTACAAATGTCAAGCCACAGTGTCTCTAGTGAACTGTTTCTTTTTAACATTGTTGCCACGGCTACAGCACCTTCTGATCCAATCTGGTTACCACTCAAGATCAACTCTCTCAGTGTATGGTTGTCACTTAGTCCACTCACTACTTCTCCTACTCCATCACTAGTCATACTACACTCATTGATGTCCAACCTCTCTATCTTACAGTGTATTGGATGTCTCAGTAACTGTCCCAGACACACACAGTGAGATGTAGTCAAGTGGCAGCCTACCATGTCCAGTCTCCTCATTGAGCTGTTGGCACTCAGTCCTTTACATAATAAGTCAATACTCTCAACTGATATATCATTCCACCCAATATCCAGACTCTCCAGACTTGTGGTGGAGTGGATATAACTTGCTATACATTCAAAATCAGGATCACTGATGCCAGTACCAGACATACTCAGTTCTCTCAGTTTACTGCTGTGTAGAGATGACACCAGCTGGACAGCCCCACCACATCCAATAAGTGGGTTACGTCCCAGGTCCAGTCTCTCAAGACATGGCATCCTCTGTACACCTTCAGCTAGCACATCACATGCTCTTCTGTCCAGCTTGTTGTAGCAGAGACTCAGGTGTTGGATATGTTGTAGTAATAAGTTAGGAATAGTCAGAAAATGCTCAACACCATCAGCTGTGATGGAGCCAGAATGGAATGAAGCTGAAACTATTTGACTGGAGATGTCAGTCACAGCAAGTTCATGGTTACAGCCTTTACTGAGAAACTCCATCCCCACATCATCAACTGAGATCCAGTCACAGTGAATACTCCATGTACAGTTGGAGTGAGCTAGACAGTATCCTGCTACAAAGTAGTCAGTGGTAGTTGCAGAGTAGGGCAGTCTCAGTTCTCTCTCACCAGAGCCCAGGACACTTCTAAGGACTGGCAGGTTCTGGGACTCATACAGCCAGCTATACATGGTGACTTCATCTCGACTCACCAGCTCTGAAAGAAAGTCTACAGGAAGTGACACTAACTTAGTGATTCCTGCCAGGAATTGGAATGTAGTTTTGAATTGTGTAGCCTCATAATAGGAATATCCATATTCGGTCTCAATCTTTCTAAAGCCCTTAGTGTCAATGAGTGTCATCTGTTCATGTGGCTGGAGAAGTGAGAGGTGAAGTGCTGCCAGGTACTCCTGGACTGTGTAGTGCAGGAAATTGTATGACAATTGGTCTTCTCCCTCATCGTAAACCTGAGGGACACTCTGCAGGAGACCGAGGGTGGACACACCTTCGGGAAGACTGGAGAATACTATCGTCTGATGGGACACACCTTCATAAGCCAGGGCACACAGTTGCTGGAAGTCTGCTGCCACTCTCTCTGGTAGATCAGCCAATGTCCTCACTTTGATGTTCATGGCACTGTACTTGGGGTGCTGTGTGAGGTACTGTTCCAGTCTCATGAGGACGTAGGCAGAGTAGAGTTGAGTGACAGTGGTTGGAGGATTGTGGGGGGCACACTTGAACACTTGTTCTACAATGGCAGCACTGACTGGGGTGTACATGGCTGCAAGGATGACTGGATGGGATTCAATGTACTGTAAAAAGTCAAGTACTGAAGGCTCAGTTGCCTTCTGTGAGTCAGTTTTTGGAGTATCTGTTGTGGGGAATTGATGAGTAGTTTGTTGAGATATCTCTCTCTTGTGTATATCAACTTGGTCCTGTGCTAATGCCAGCAGTTCTGTGTGCTGTGATATTCTGTCTCCCATTTGCTGTAGCAGACCTCCAGTGGCCCATGGGCGGCTGGTGATGTAGATTGTGGCAGCTGGTAGTTCTATACCTAATATTAATTCAGTAAAAAGAGAGTCTGATCTCAGATCATCCACTAACTCATCCCAGGCCTCCAGCCAAATCAGACAGCCCTTGCCATGATTCTCTACAACATTTCTTTTAACTCCTCTTCTCACTTCTTCGTTGCTGTGCCGAAAGAGGCTGGAAAGAGAGGTGATTTGTCTGATGTTGTTGTCTCTGAGGGGCAGCAGTAGCACAATGGAGTAGGCCTGCAGCAGTTTGCCCTCTGCCCACTGCCGACACTGCTCACAGGCAAATGTTGTTTTCCCCACACCTGGAGCCCCTTCTATCAGGACCACCTTTGGCTGAGACCCATCCGCCATCACTCCCAGCTCACTCAACTTCATGGCTGTCTTCTTGTACACCACATCGTCCATGTCTCCTCGAAGACTGTCTCTAGTGAACCTGTCCATGTCTCCCTGGGAGAGGGTCTGTTTCTCAATCCTGGCCAGACGGAATGGGAGCAAGTGTTTGTGTTTGGAGTCAGTGAGAGTGTGGAGGGGGCTCCTGGATGTGTACAGCTGCTTCAAGTGAGTGGTGTACTGCAGTAGTGGAGCTTCATAGCAGACAACACCATCCACTGTAATGGTCTCAATGTCCATGTCTACAAACTCCTTCAGATCAGTGTTCGGTATATTTGCCTGTAAATGAACTACAAGGGATGGGAAAACAGAAAACTGTATTCTAACACAACCCTCACTGAAGTCTTCCAGTATTATACTAAAATTTGGTAGGAAAAGTTTTCTTGCCAGACTTCCTTTGAGTTCGTCTAAGTCATTTAGTGTACACATATTCCAATCCTTCTGGCATTTCACTTCAATGAATTTACGTAAGCGATCAACTGGAGGTGTTGTGCCTCGTACTGGCCAGCACTTTACAAAGTCACAAAGTTGAGTAGCCTTGAAAAATTCCCTGATCTTAGTTGTATACTGATCCATTCTTTCTTGTAGAGCATCATTTCTAAACTTAGTGAGAACATGTTGCAGCATTTCATAATTCAGAAAATTCCAATAAGAATTCAGTTCAATCCACATTTCTGCTATTGTCGTCTTCTTGTCAATAATCTCCTTGATATAGTCCATGTGGTGTTCTTGGCCATTGACATCAACTGAAGTCAGTCTAATTTTAAAGGTGTCCACTGGCTGAGTCTTGACTGATTCATATACATCATCTTTTAACATTCCAAAAAGTGATTGAAGTGTAGTGATTTGTGACATAAGTTCTGCTGTTGGCATGGGGCTTATAGCACCTGTGAGAAGAAAGCTGAATGACTGGCAGTGTTCTATCTACAGTATTGAGTGAAAGGAATACGTATGTTGCCTTATGTGCACTATTACTTCCAGTATACCAGTGTACATACAGAGTGTGTATGGTATATGTGTATGATATCCAAGTACATGAATATCATAGGTGTTGGAAGCTTTTGAATGTGGGGGGGGGACTATATAGTAGCGCATGCAAAAATTCTGAGGCCACACCTATTGACACACCCCTCAATGCATTAAACTAATGCGAGGTTCGATGACACACAAAAATGCAATCCACGTGACATGCATGCCACATACAGTGTGTGTAATGCTGCTGATTATATATTAGACTATTCTCTTGTTAATAGTGCATGTGATCCATGTACATATGCAATATGGGCACATATGCATTTGTGCTAGCACAAGACTCGACCACACTCAAACCATACCCAAGTATACCAATGCAATCACAATATCGAACAAGCTAGCACTAAATACCTGACCACGCCTACTCTCAGGACTACACAAGTGAGAAGCCATGGCCCCCCAACCCCCCCGATCCCCTGCCTATGCATATACATGTATCATGCCAGTTACCAATGCTTTGATTGCAGTATTTTCTCCTGATGTTATCTGCTATCTGCTCTTTTCCAATTGCAGCACAGCACAGAGCATCCACCACAGTCTCCCAGGTGGGGGAGGGGGTTGTGTTAGTGAGCCAGAAGTTCAGCATGTGCATGAGGCAGTCATCTGGATTTGAGTGTTCACTCTTAATAGCATTCAGGCGGGAGAATGGTACCCTCAACTGCACTCCAAATCGGAACCAGATATCAATGATATCATTTAACTCATTCAAAAGTGTTGGAAAGTCCTCCTCGGTCAGTATATCTGCAGAATACATTACATTCATGTAACTACCGAAAGTACATGTATTCATGTTTGCATATCTTTTGTGGAAGGGTTTCTCTCTGAATTCTTCTAACTAAGGTGCTAAATATAAGTTAGATGCTGAGTTGAGGGAACTACACAATTTAAAAGCTGGAGGGCGGGATGTAGAGTCCCGAGCGTAGCGAGGGTGCTACTAAGGGCCCCAGGCTTTCTAAATCGCGTAGTTCCTGATGACGAGTATGTCTAACTACTTTAGATTACAGCACAGAAACTGATTGGACAATGACCATTCAAACGGCTAGCAACAAGCGTGCCAATAGATCCTGGTACTAGGGGCCAGCGGCCAACTATAGATCCCAATAACGAGGTGACTATGAAAAATTGATCCCTCGTTTCTCGCAACCTGATTGGTCAATTTAAAGTTACCGTAGTCTAAACACAGTTTTTCCTTCAACATCTGATTTTCACATGCACAATGTCATAAATGTTCATGTACATGTAGGTGATAACACTCACTGGGGCCTGGGTTACGTTCCACATCTCCAGCTATCATTAGCAGCATTTGATTCACAAACACAATCATGGTCACCACCCTTTGGTCAGTGACGGAGCAATCTGTGGAAATAAAATGCACCTGTAAAGTGCGTAACCCTTGTGCAGTTATGACTACCAAGTAAATGTATTAGAGCTCCTGACTCTCTGCATACTTGTAGCTAATGTAAAACTATATCTAACAGCAAGTCATGAGCGTTGCAATTTCCAATTAATGTACACCTTCAGGCATAAATCGCTGCCTAAAAACTGATACACTTCTGACGATACAGCTCCAGACTTCCTATTACAAAGTAGCAATACTGCTTGTCAATATATCCATGTTTGGCAACCACAACAATCATGGTTAACGAAAATCGGCAATTTAAGCGCTTTTCTTCAACAATGCAGGTCTGGTCTCTTCTTTCCGCTCCAGACATTAACTGTGGTGAGCACTAATGATGCTTCTTCATATCTCCACGTTTGGTACTCATAGGAGTCATGATTTACGAGAAAACTTGTTTACAGACAGACAAACACACACACACACACACACACACAGAGTGTAGGATGTACAGAGGTTTTCAGGTTGGTTGTCCGATCCGAGTTCAATGTATCGTGCATGTGCACACCGACTGGCCTACGAATGAGCCATGTAGCAGCCAATAGTAAGTGCACCACTCTTTACGTTCATATTTGACTAAGACTCCTTCAAATATGAACGTCGTAAGCAGTGGCACACTTGCTATTGGCTGCTACATGGCTCGTTCGTAGGCCAGTCGGTGTGCGAATGCGTGATATGTGACCTCGGAATTGGGCAACCAACATAAAAACCTCTGTACGAATTAAACCTGACTACAATAACCCTCCCGCGCATGCGTGGGAGGGTTAATAATACAATGTACAGGTCCACTCAACTCTCTCTTCACTGACCGTGACAGTGGAACTGGAGTATATGTCCACACAGTAAGATCAACAGTTGGGACAGAAATGATGTCACCAGCACAGCATTGGGCCGCGCTCTCATTGCTAGCACCCGAGTCTTTCCCCTGCTAGCTGATTGACACACACACTCACTGCCTTCCTTCATCTTCTCCTTGCACTGCTCTACACCAGACCATGCAAGCTGTGCTATCGTCACCAACAGAACTACACATCCTTTGTACACGACAGGATCACTTGCCTTCAGCCACTTCTTCCAGCGGAGTCCAATGGGGCTTTGTGGCTTGGCAGCCACAGCATTAGCCATTACCCCTACAGCTACCCTCCACTGTTCCACACCCACTGGCATGACTGAGAGTGGGATGGTAAGGATGGATGAGAGTGTACTTGGAGAGAGGCTAGTAGGAGATGTCTTTAATTGAAAAGGTGAGTAGGCAGTAGATGTGAAGGGAGAGGTGTGGAGGATGTATATCCGATGATCAAAAATGGGCGTGGCTCCAGTAGCAAAATCGCGGCGCTAGTGAGTACTTCACGTCAACTCAGAGAGCGAACGAGGGAGTCGATTAAATGACGGAAGTAGTAAGGTCTCTTTTACTGATCACGAAGCAGCACGTACAGTGTAGGGCAGGTCGATAGCCTGAACAGTGAACCCACCCACAAATAAACAAATAAGGTCAAAGTACAAAGCGCCCACACATGAGGTCACATTCCATACTGCATGGACTGGAGGCAGAGTCTACTCCTGTACTGGTATATACTTTCGAAGTGATTGTACGTTCAGAGAATCACGTCTTTCTTCTACCTGAGAGTGTCGTGGTAAGGTATGGAGCTATATTTGTGGTGTACACTGTGTAATCAATGAGTAGCAGGCAATGCTTTATATAGCGGGAGGATCTGAAGTTGTTAGTGGTCTCTAATTAGAACTTTTCTCCGTATTCCCCCTTCCTCTCCCCTCTCCTCCCAGCTGGGTGTAGGTAATGGAGGGTAAGGACTACCCAACTCGTAGTAAGAGTGGAGTAAGAAAGATACGTACTCCGTGGGACAACAGCTCCAATCTGCTGTTTGATGAAGTGGTAGGGGTCAAAGGATCACCTCAAACCCCGCCCACTAGGGACAAGGGAGTGCACACTCCCAGCCCTAAGGATGTGGGGAAGAAGATGAGCAGTAAGAGCCCAGCTGGGTCTAAGAACCAGAACATCTCCAAAGAGAAGAAGGTCAGGAAATGTTCCCTCCCTCACCCCAGGGAGACTACCTCTCTCCCTCTCATTCTTCTCTATATCTCCTCCAGTGGTTAAGACTGTTGTGTTCTGCTTTTCCTTTAATTCGTACTCATCCCCTTCTCTCTACTTACCTCTCTGACTCCATCTTCTCTCTTGTCTCTCTCTCTTCCCTCTCTGTCTCTGCTGACACCATCCCCTCACCAATTCCCCCACTCTACTTCCCTCTCCCTCCTCCTTCTCCCTCCCTCTCTCAGCAGGTGAAGACCTCCCCCTCCAAGACAGGGTCCAGTGGGGGATTAATAAAGAAGACATCTCCGTACCCCTCCCACCCTCCAGACCCCTCCCCCTTTGGCAAGGTCCTCTACGACTACTCACACTCCCCCACCACCAAACTCACGGCCATCTCCCTCTCCCCCTCAATAACTGGAGCCACAGGTCATTCTCGGGAAGGGGGTGTGGTCTCGTCACGTAAGAAGTTCGGTGGACTATTCAAGGCCCAGAAGCCAAAGGCCAAGTTGTCAAAGACAGCCCACCAGAAGTTGAGGGAGAGTTTGAAGGTGTTTGATTTTAGTTCTGACAGTGAAAGTGGAGAAGATGAGGAGTTGGTTCCAGTGAGGAAGCCCGTTAGGCCCAAGGCCCCGCCCCCTATGAAGGTGGACACCAAGGGGAATGAGGTTAGAGGTCAAGAAAACTCGACAACCAAACCCAAAGGCAGTACCAATTATAGGTATGGGGGTATCAACTGTGTACACTGCACTCAATGTAATGTAGTCATTGAGAATGATGGTTTCAACTGTGTCAAGGGGAGGGGAGTGGTATTACCATGCTCCTCCCCACACGTCAAGGGGAGGGGAGTGGTATTACCGTGCTCCTCCCCACATGTCAAGGGGAGGGGAGTGGTGTTACCATGCTCCTCCCCACATGTCAAGGGGAGGGGAGTGGTATTACCATGCTCCTCCCCACATGTCAAGGGGAGGGGAGTGGTGTTACCATGCTCCTCCCCACATGTCAAGGGGAGGGGAGTGGTATTACCGTGCTCCTCCCCACACGTCAAGGGGAGGGGAGTGGTATTACCATGCTCCTCCCCACATGTCAAGGGGAGGGGAGTGGTATTACCATGCTCCTTCCCACACGCCAAGGGGAGGGGAGTGGTATTACCATGTTCCTCCCCACACGTCAAGGGGAGGGGAGTGGGATTACCATGCTCTTCCCCACACGTCAAGGGGAGGGGAGTGGTATTACCATGCTCCTCCCCACATGTCAAGGGGAGGGGAGTGGGATTACCATGCTCCTCCCCACACGTCAAGGGGAGGGGAGTGGTATTACCATGCTCCTCCCCACATGTCAAGGGGAGGGGAGTGGTGTTACCATGCTCCTCCCCACATGTCAAGGGGAGGGGAGTGGTATTACCATGCTCTTCCCCACATGTCAAGGGGAGGGGAGTGGTATTACCATGCTCTTCCCCACATGTCAAGGGGAGGGGAGTGGTATTACCATGCTCCTCCCCACATGTCAAGGGGAGGGGAGTGGTATTACCATGCTCCTCCCCACATGTCAAGGGGAGGGGAGTGGTATTACCATGCTCTTCCCCACACGTCAAGGGGAGGGGAGTGGTATTACCATGCTCCTCCCCACATGTCAAGGGGAGGGGAGTGGTATTACCATGCTCGTCCCCACATGTCAAGGGGAGGGGATGGCATTTTATCAGTCCCTAACCAAAATGCTCTATCACTAAGGCACGTTAGCTGGTTGGTCCAAGTCACATCTACATGTACATGGTGACTTCTGGCTCCTGATGAGTGTAGCAATATGGACTGTATTGTATCTTCATATCCTTTACCCCACCTCCCTCCCCCGTTGTCTGATATCCCCCTTTCCCCCTCCCTCTCTCTCCTCTTCCTCTCCTAGACAAGCTCCAGTGAAGAAGGTTACCGAGAAGAAGACTCCCAAGAAGACCACACCCACCAGTCGGCAGTCCCCCAAGAAGACCACGCCCATCGGTCACCAGTCTCCCAAGAAGACCACACCCACTAGTCGCCAGTCCCCCAAGAAGACCGCACCCACCAGTCGCCAGTCCCCCCAGAAGACCTCCAGGACTAAGGCTGGCAGTAAACAAGAGACTGATAGTCAGGAGGACACCCAGTCCAGTGAGACTGTGGTTGTGAGGGTTAAGGGGGAGGGAGGAGGGAGGAAGAGGGGAGAGGGGGAGGGAGGGGAGAAGAGGAAGAGGGGAGAGGGAGAGGGGGAGGAGGAGGGCGAGGCCAAAAAGATGAAGTTGGCGGAGAAAAATGGAGTGAAGAATACCAGAGGTGAGAGAGGTGTGTGTGTGTGTGTGTGTGTGTGTGTGTGTGTGTGTGTGTGTGTGTGTGTGTGTGTGTGTGTGTGTGTGTGTGTGTGTGTGTGTGTGTGTGTGTGTGTGTGTGTGTGTGTGTGTGTGTGTGTGTGTGTGTGTGTGTGTGTGTGTGTGTGTGTGTGTGTGTGTGTGTGTGTGTGTGTGTGTGTGTGTGTGTGTGTGTGTGTGTGTGTGTGTGTGTGTGTGTGTGTGTGTGTGTGTGTGTGTGTGTGTGTGTGTGTGTGTGTGTGTGTGTGTGTGTGTGTGTGTGTGTGTGTGTGTGTGTGTGTGTGTGTGTGTGTGTGTGTGTGTGTGTGGTACATGTCATGGACTACCACGTTACCTCTCCCCCTCCCCTCCTCTCCCCTCCCCTCCCCAAGGTGAGGCTCCAGTCAACATCTCTCACTACCAGAACTACTCCAGACTGACCAGGTCTGCCTATCGTCACATTGAGAGACTGGGACCTGGAGACACACAACACTCCACTACAAGCAGTACTGGTATAGCTCTCTCATACACTGTACATGTACATATGACCACCAGTCTCCTGTCTCTCTCATACAGTACATGCTGTACTGTAGTACATGAAATTTCATATACACTCTCTGTTATATTAGTGGTTGCCAAAACACTGAAGAGTGATATGAGAGCCTTTGGCAAGCACTGTCTCTTGTGGTGTCATTCCTACAGGTAGTGAGGACAACCAGACCCCTCCTACCACTACCTCCTCACAGGACACACTTCACCCACCCACCACCTCCTCACAGGACACACTTCACTCACCCACTACCTCACAGGACACACCTCAATCTTCAACCACCTCACAGGACACACCTCAACCTTCAACCACCTCACAGGACACACCTCACACCTCCATCCCCTCACAGGACAAACTCACCTCACAAGACACTAAACCAACCCCTTCTCTCCCAGACGACAGATCAATGGAGTGTGAAGATGATCATGTGACTAGTCATGTGACTGCCTCTGTGTTTGATGTGGTAGAGGAACCAATAAATAGTGTAGTACATACACAGCCAGTCAGACAAGTTTCACAAACTGGTTTGATGAGTTCTGAAGAACAAGATGAGCAAGTCATGGAGACAGAGGAACTGGTTCCCACTCAGTCCCAGACATCAGAGAACATCACTGTGAGGTCATTCACACCACCACCCGATTCCATTCCGTCAGACACCCATTCCCATTCCACGGAACAGACTGACTCCCAGCCCCAGTCCAGTCTAGAGGAGACCAATACTCCTCACATAACCTCATCAGTGACCTCAGATGAAGGAAGAGAGAACACAGGAGAGAGGGAGGGAAAGGGAGAGGGTGAGAGAGAGAAGAGTGAGGGCTGCCTCCTGACAGAGGGACCATCACACAGTCAAACAGAGGTCAGATCAGAGGTGGGAGTTACCACTTCAGTTTTCTAAGTACTAGTACGAAGTCTGACTGTCCACCTGGTCCCTGGTACATTAGTGTGCGTTGGTTGTCTCCTCTCAGCTGGAGAAGAGTGTGGAGGTCAGTGGTGACCTGTCCATGACTGATGCTCCTGACCAGCCTGCCTTCACTGGAGACTTTGACAGACACCTCTCAATGGTAAGTGAGTGAGTGAGTGAGTGATGGGAGGGAGGGAGGGAGGGAGACTGCTATCTCCTTACCAGTGTGTGAGTCTTTATAGGGAAGGGAGGGATGGAAGGAAGGGAGTTAGGAGGGGAGAGATGGGTGGTTACTTTGTTTCTCTTCAGCCCACAGTGAGGAAGACCCTCTCCAGTGCCATGGCTACCCTCAGCCCTACTAAGGTACAGTAGTCCTCCCCACACTACTGGGGTCCACCCACTGTCTGTCCCCTCCCCTCAGACCTACTCAGCTGCCACCATCATCCCCTCCCTCTCCCGCTCCTCCACCTGGCCCAAGGCCTCCAGTACTACCAGACCTTCCCAGCCAGAGAAAGAGGTACTGTAGTTACATATACGTGTACCACCATGTGTTAAATGTTTACATACATGTATTTGCGTATACACACATAAATGGCTCAGCTTTGCCTTTTTACAAATGCTGTGGATTCCTGTCTGTACCAAACCACATTGAGTGTTCTCCTCTCTCCCCAGTCCCAGCTCTGTACAGTGGTACGTAATGTACGACAGGCCCACGAGTGTCTGGAGTCAGGAGAGAGCCAACAGTTCTTTGATGAGATGGACTACCTCATGGACAGTATCCAGATGACACAGCCTCTGGCAGTGAGATGCCTTGGGTGAGAGATAGGCGAGGGTTTGGGGGAGGGTTTAAGGGAGTGCAAGGGGGGCAACTCGCCTCCCCCCTGAAAGTGACTTTGCCCCCCCCCTGAGATGGGGTATGATCAATAAATTATATTTTGAAGTCATACTCCCCTCAATTTTGAGTTTGCCCCTTTGAAAGTGTTTTCTAGAAAAATCCCTGCATGGCGTCCTGTGCATGCATGTGTGTGTGTGTGTGTGTGTGTGTGTGTGTGTGTGTGTGTGTGTGTGTGTGTGTGTGTGTGTGTGTGTGTGTGTGTGTGTGTGTGTGTGTGTGTGTGTGTGCATGTGTGTACATTAGGTGCCTTTGGCAATGAAATAATGCATCTTTGAGACATGTTCTCACAAGTGTTAGTGGAGGAGAGAAAATTGAGACTTACTACCACTCATTGGAAACATCTTGTGATATTTACTTCCAGAACCTGTAACCTAGCAACACAGTGTTTGAGGTCAGAGTTCAGCCAGCAGATCCGAGCCCATGCCTTCATCCCTAAAATCACCTCCTCTCTGAAGGACCTCCTCCAGTACCCTGTGAGTGTGTGAGGGAGAGGAGCGGAGGGGGGGGAGAAGGAGAATGTACATGTACCATTGCCTTGTTTGTGTACAATGTACCATTGCCTTGTGTGTGTACAGTATGTGCATGTTAGTGGCTACCTTCTTGTACATGTCAGTTACCTGATGTACAATATGTACATATACCCTCCATCCTCCACCAGACTCTCTGTCTCACTAGCTCTGTTCTGTTCTATGTCGTGACCAGAGACAAACTGAACTTGGACTGGGACAAGACTGGAATAGGTACCGTGCATGTACATACTGTAATGTACATGTACATACTGTAAACCATTGTGCGTGTATACTCAATGAATGCACTTAAGTGCAGAACCCTCGGCACCATGCATGCACGAATCCGTGAAAACTCACGTGATATTGAAACACTAATAATGTGCATGCGTGGTTTCCAGTCCAACATGATGCAGCTCTGGTAGTGCACACAGAGCTGTAAGAGTTGATAGCGTGCCTTACATCTTAATGTTCTAGATGTGTCCTGTAATGAAATAAGGCATGCTGTTTATGGGGGGAAGACCTGCTACTGGTACGTATGTGGTATATGGGGTATTTAGCAGTTTACACATAGTTAGACTCAGAGGCAGCTCAATGAGCTACACATGTTAACCCACCGCCCCAGTTCTCAAGGCTGGGCACCCGGGGTCCTGCTCCCATGTTGTGTTGTGTGGTGTTGTATGTTTTGGGTTTGTGTCATTTTGGTGTGTGATGGGGGAGGAGGGATTCCTTTCTGTCTTTCTCAATTACTTTATCTGGACTGTATGCTATATATATACCTAATTCCATGTACATACATGTACATATTACTAGTGAATGCTAAGCATTGTTGGCAAGCAGGAGGGTGATCTAGATAGATAGATAGATAGATAGATAGATAGATAGATAGATAGATAGATAGATAGATAGATAGATAGATAGATAGATAGATAGATAGATAGATAGATAGATAGATAGATAGATAGATAGATAGATAGATAGATAGATAGATAGATAGATAGATAGATAGATAGATAGATAGATAGATAGATAGACAGACAGACAGACAGACAGACAGACAGACAGACAGACAGACAGACAGACAGACAGACAGACAGACAGACAGACAGACAGACAGATAGATAGAGAAAATCGCCCATTCACATCACTAGGAGGGCTCACTACGCTTGCCAATTGCACCACCCACTGTGTGGGTGCTGTTACCAATTGAGGCATGTAAACTTGTTTGTTCTGGTCTCTATTTAGAGTTGTTGTGTGGTCTACTGAAGGAGACTAGTGCTGGTCTGGAACAGAGACTAGGGGGAGGCAAGGCAGCACGGGAATGGGACCGTATGTTTACCAAGGCCAGGTATACATACATGTACATACATGTCATACATTTATATGGATGTACAAGTTTGAGTTCACCTGTTTATCTGGTTTGTGATGCTTTGGTCGAGGTGCTTTGGTTGCTTTGTATTGTATATGTGATTCGAGCCCAGCCAGCTGAGCTGCCTCGGTAGCTCAGTTGGTAAGAGCGTCGCCTAGGAAGCGGACAGTCGTGGGTTCAAGTCCCACCCGAGGCAGCTTTTTTCTTTGAAAAATAACTGCCTTGGGCGAGTTGTGTTGTGTTGCTTTGCCTTTCTTTCTAAGAATCTCATGGACGATTAAGTCATGTACAGTACATACAATGTATATGGGTGGCATCCCATTGCTGTACTTTATACAATGTCATGTATATGGTTGCTAGGTATGATCATTATCCATTAAATTGACACTTGTACAATATGTAAATTCCTTGTACAATGTTATGTTGTTGATGGTATGTAAATTATGTACAATGTAGAGAACTGTAATATTCGATGGCTCATGTGTAAGGGATGATTTTAACTGGGAGTCGTGGCTCAGTGGTTAGTGCACTGGTTTTCCAGTCACTGATCCTGAGTTCGATTCCTGGTGGAAATTGGTCTTTCCTGCTCTCTCTTCATCCCTTACGCCTGAGCCATCGAATATTACAGTTCTCTACACATCGCCAGGTGAACTAAGAATTTATATTTTATTATGTACAATGTTATGTTGTTGTTGATGGTAGGAGTGTATTGGAGAGGCTGAAGGAGGGAGGGGGAGGGGGGAGTGAGGGTGGGGAGGAGGTGAAGGAAGGAGAGGGAGAGGGAGAGAGGGAGGGAGAGGGAGGGGAGGAGAAGGAGGGACCTCTACCAGTGAAGACATCAGTTGAACTGTATGTTGATGTGGAGAAGATCGAGGTAAGGCTGCTGACCTACATGTTAATTAATGTACCTACAAATATTGTTAGTACAAGTGATCATTGTCCATGTACAGTGTGTATCCATTTTTGTATATCCATTGTACTATATAGGACAGTATTACTGCTGTATTTGCAAGTTGTGAGTAATGACCCTTCCCTTTCCTCTCTCCTCTCTCTTTCTTCCTTCCTTCCGTTCTCTCTCTCCCCTCTCTCGGCCTTCCTTCCTCCAACTGCCTCCCTCCCTCTCCCTCTCTCCCGCTTCCTTCCCTCCCTCCCTCCTTCCCTCCCTCCCTCCCTCCTCTCCCTCCCTCCTCTGCAGGTGAGTGATCTAGCTCGAGAGTGCCTTCTCTCCCTGACAGCTCCTGTCAACAGTCCTCACTGGATCAGAGAGGAACTGAGGATTACTGGAGGGCTGGACATACTAGCTAATATGGGTGAGGGTGAGGGGGTGAGGGAGTGAGGGGGTGAGAGTGAGAGAGAGGGGGATAGGAGAGGGAGTGAGGGGGTGAGAGAGTGAGGAAGGAGAGGAGAGAGAGATGGGAGTGGCCCATATGCAGGAGATAGCCAAACCTACTTGATGTATGTACAAGTACATATGGTGTGTGTTCTATTCTCATAGCCATTGACTGCTACACTGGTCTGGAGGAAGGGGAAGGAGGGGAGGGAGGGGAGGGAGGGGAGGGAGGAGGAGGGGAAGTGAGAGGGAGACTCATGTCACTGGAGAGAGTGCTCAAATGTCTGGAGAATGTAAGTCTTTAGTGGGGACACCCTGAAATGATGTGTGTGTGTGTGTGTGTGTGTGTGTGTGTGTGTGTGTGTGTGTGTGTGTGTGTGTGTGTGTGTGTGTGTGTGTGTGTGTGTGTGTGTGTGTGTGTGTGTGTACAGGTGACTCTAATGAACAAAGACAACCAGTCCTACCTCGTCATCTTCGATGGCTCTCTCCTCATCTCCAAACTACTTCAGTTAGTACATCATGTATATGACAATAGAGGGTACAGCTGTGCAGACAGAATTTACAATCTTCAAGTACCTGTTTGCAATGGTGTGCAGAATTACCTATTTTCCACAGGATGTTGTCTCTCTGTCAGAAGATTATCATCTCCAACACTGAGAGGTTAGTTCTGCCCAGTTGGGCTTATCATGTTTGTCTCTCTCCTTCCTACTTCTAATATAGTTGGTGTGCTACATGTATGTACTTCCGTGTATGTATGGTTCCTTGCCGTAGTTTGTGTGTATGTATGTGGCAAGGAACTGTTGAAATAGCAGGAAGGCCTGGTCTGAAGGATCATGTGGGCAGACCTACCTTGGGTATACCTGGAGGGGGAGTGGTCAGACCTTAGGTAGACCTGAAGGGGGAGTGGTCAGGTCTCCACAGTCTGATCCTTGCCTGTAGCATACAGTGGGAATGGAACAGTGACTATTTCATTCCGTGATTGTCTACCTTCCATCCCTACAGCAGTTCTGCTGTGCCAGTATTACTGGCTATACTGAGGGTGCTCCTTAATCTCACCCATGACAACGAGTTAGGTAGCCATCGCCTCGGTGAGCAGGAGGGAGCAGTCAAGACTGTACTGGATATTGTCTTCTTGGTAAGGGAGTCCTCCTCATCCACTGTGGAGTGTGTGAGGGGTTAATTCATCAACTGTGGAATGTGCGAGGGGTTAATTCATCAACTGTGGAGTGTGTGAGGTGTTAATTCTGGTGTCTGTCTGTTCCTCAGTTGTGTGACAGATTACCTGATGAACATCGTTTTGACACACTAGTACTGGTGAGTGGACCCCATTAGGATGAATGGGCTCATGTCTATAGGCTAATTTGCTCTCAACAAATCCTCCCTCCCTTTCTCCCTCCCTCCCTCCCTCCCTCCCTCCCTCCCTCCCTCCCTCCCTCTCTCCCTCCCTCTCTCCCTACATCCCTCCCTCCCTCCCTCCCTCCCTCTCTCCCTACATCCCTCCCTCCCTCCCTCCCTCTCTCCCTCCCTCTCTCCCTACATCCCTCCCTCCCTCCCTTCCTCCCTCCCTCCCTCTCTCCCTACATCCCTCCCTCCCTCTCCCTCCCTCTTCCTCCCTCTCTCCCCTCCCTCCCTCCCTCCTTCCCTCCCTCCCTCCCACAGGGACTAGGCCTCCTCATCAATATGATAGAGCACAATGCTGCTAACAGGCAACAACTGGAGAGGTTGCCAGTTGAATATCACGTAGTGGCCCGCAATTTCCCCCCGGTGGCCGACCGTTCATCCTCCCAACAGGACTCCAGTGGTCCCAATGTGCCAGAGGTCAAAGTTGACAGTCTATCTCAAGAGGGTGGGTGTGGTCTTCTGAAGGGTCGTAACACGTCAGTACGAGCCCTCATCGCTCTGTTCCTGAAGCACTACCACAATGCTGAGGGGGCCACCATTGAGGTGAGTGAGGGTGGGGCACATCTGATGGCATCACTGCTGTGTGTGGAGCTGTGGAAACGTTGATATTAGGACACTGCACTGACCAGTACAGCTTACTGATCAGGACACCTCAATAATCAGGATACCTTGCTAATCAGGACACTGAGAGAGGGTCCATCCTATCTCTCCACGGTATCCAGGTCCCGACTCCGCAGCGTCTGTCCCAGATCTCCTCCAGTGCCATGTCTTCTCCGGCGAGGCCCTCAGTCAAGAAGGATCTCACTCCATCATTTGCTGACAGGCTCAAGGCCCAGAACACACACAGGGAGAAACGGTCAGTCCGAGTGTCAGTCAGTCCTTCATTTTCACAGCTGCACTCCTATGTACAAGTACGTATAGCTCAGCATAATACTAGTAGTAAGGTGAAGTATTGTGTGCTAATTCAGTTTGGAGTACAACCACTTCAAGTGTTATGTTGCTTTTTGTGGCACTCCTAACAGTTGTAAACAGCAGCTGTACAAGACACTACGTATGGCTAAACAAATCCATTTCACACTTTTATGTGTGCATGAAATACGTCTAGTGTGGGTATTATGATATCATCACAGTATGACTGGGTAAAACTAGAGAGTACATACTCACAGTAGATGACTCCTTGCATACATGTAGCTTAGCTCTGTGTTTACTGTAGCTAACATCAGCATTCTGCATACCATCCACATAGTACATGTACATGTAATTTTTGGCAGGTGGAGCAAAATTAATGAAGTTAACTTTTTGTGCCTAAACTTCATGCCAGAGAATTGTATGGACGGAACTACTTGCCTAGGAAGTACATGTAAATACAAGTATTAGCCTACACGTGACCTAAGAATGAAGACAAAGCTGTAGATATATAACATTAGGGGGCATTTCAATATTTTTCTGACAAATTGACGATATTGTCAATGCATTCACACTGTTGGTAAGTAGCTGACATGCTGGTAATGGCCTTTCATAGTCACTCGGCCAGTAAGTTATGATAATGGAACTTACATGTTGAGTGATTGGATGTACAGGGAGCCTACACTCTAATTAATGGCAATATACACAGCATGTGTCATCAAAGTGTGTGAGGCTGCACTCGTATCTGATAATAACATCAAATGGCACATCATTTTAATTGGATGCTTTTATTGTAATTTTCTTGATTGTGTGATTGTGTATGTTTCAGATCGAAGGAGAGGAAGACTCACAAGCAGAGGGAGCAGGGAAGGGGGGAGGGGGAGGAGGAGGGGGAGGGAGAGGGAGAGACTGACTCTCAAGACAGTCAGAAGACTGAGGTAGAGAGGGAGGGAGGGAGGAAGGAGAGGAGAGGGTAGGGAGCTGGGAGTGGTGACTGAGGGTAGAGGGAGGGATACATGTAGGTCACAGTGAGAGGAGAATATGCAGGGTGGTATTTTGGCAACAAACAATACCTATAATTGGAGAATGCCATCTTCCCTGGCACATGAACGTGTCCAGCTCACATTGAGTATGTTTATGATAAGATGGTGTGTTTACATACCAGGTAAAACCTATTATGCCTTTCAAAGACAAACGTTTGTTCTTCCTCATATACAGCCACCTGTGTTTTCATGTTCCCCCCCAAGATTTCTCGTATATGCGGTTCGCCCCCCCTTGTCACTTTTTCTGAAATAAACCCTGCTAACTATATGACTCATAAATCTTTTGTAACATGTATTACCTCAATTTTAATGATACATGGTTTTCTCATGCATTCCAGAATTAATGCTGTGTGAAATTAAATGTAGTGGTCCATCTCCAGTACATATATAATGTACATATATGTACATACTGTTCATCTACAGGTGGTGGAGGAGAGTTCTGATTCCGAGCCTGAGAGTCCAGGAATAGATCCCCTGGTCTTCAGCAGGGATGACTTTGACACTGGTAGGTACATGTATGTGGGCCTTTCTAAAGCATAGCCCCACCCCCAATTAAGGATACAGGCCCCA
This sequence comes from Theonella swinhoei, assembly GCA_963970385.1. Lineage (NCBI taxonomy): Eukaryota > Metazoa > Porifera > Demospongiae > Tetractinellida > Theonellidae > Theonella > Theonella swinhoei. The sequence goes on along the minus strand of OZ019951.1, from coordinate 5,846,399 downwards.
CCACAGCACTCTATACTATACATTTACATGTATGTGCATTTTGTTTGTGCAAAAATTTGTTTTCAGTAATTGATGTACTATAGCCACTACATTATTTTTAATGACATAATCAATTACTTCAAAGTATGGTACATATTAGTGTGTGTAATATATACTGATTACTATAATCTTACATTCATCAGTAAAAGTATATTGAATTTCTCCTCATGACATGCCACTGGGATGACCACATGATGGGATATCATTTTGCAATGTTCCCATAGCAGCAGATTTCAGCACACTATTGACATACCACAGGAAGCCAGACCTAGCCTAATTACTATGTATACAGCTGCATATAAACATGTGCAGAGGTAGCCACCTGAAGCCTCCTAAGTACAGTGTGGCTTATGCAAGAGTGCTGCAATGGCCCTTTTCAGTGCTAGAGAGGGGGGTAATCAGGGGGGATATCTAGGTGGGGGGTCGCTGAGCATCACGTTCACAATAATAATGAATACAAAGTAGTGTATGTTTGGACTGCTGTAAGCACTGAAATCTAAATGGTGAATGCACCATAAGATAGTTTAGACTATGAGCTTTGTGTCAATACCAGTTGTGTACTTATTGCCCATTTGGTGACAGAGAAGCAAAGAAGGCTAGCTCCGGGGATGTCATCCTCAGTAAGTTCAACAGAAATGACTTCGGGATCCATTATTCAATAATAATTTCATGCTATGAACCCATGCAGTGCTTATTCTTACCTGTTCACTGTTAAAAGAGCCTCCATTTACTTCAACATGCACTAGACTTCTCTTCTTTGAACCACTGTTTCTCTGTCCCTAAATGGGCTATGAGCATACAACCAACACTATGACAACACTCATTGTCTAAAGTTTCTTTTGGTACATTCATATACAGTAGATTTCAGCGCTCATGGCTGCACTATTTTGTATTACTCTGTTTGGTGCATGTGATTCTCCAAGGCCCCAATGGCAGTCTGGAAATGACGTCATGTTCAAAATCCTTCAGTTAAAATGAAACAGGCCATTCCAGTTCAGCATCTGCTGACTTGTAGTATGTGTATAGATAATGAACCCTTTTATTGTTATCACATAATACAGACACATGTACTGTCACATATTCATGATCAGGAATACAGCTTTATGACAAGGTAGCTATATTCATGATCTTGGTAGTAACCACTGTTATGCTGGACTATCAAACAAAATTCCATTTTACATGTAACTGTGTTTCTTTACACATGTAGTGCATTCAATGTACATGTTTATGTAAGTGTACAATTCCCTCCCTCCCTCCCTCCCTCCCTCTCTCCCTCCCTCCCTCCCTCCCTCCCTCCCTCTCTCCCTCCCTCCCCCCTCCCTCCCCTCCAGCCCTAAGTCAAGCTGGTCAACAGATGGAAGACAGTGTGGTGGCTGCATACTGTGCCCTTGTATTGGGACTACTAGCCAAGCATAACCTCGTGAGTGGTTTGTACATTATTAACATGCCCAGTGTGAATTCATGTTGTCATGGTACTAGAGTACATGTCCTCTCACCTGTATCTGTACCACCCCATTTGTGTGTAGGACAACATAACTCAGGGCAGTAGACCATGTTAAGTTCTCATGTGGTCCAAGCAATGAAACTTTATTCCTAAAATTCGAAGGTGTTTTCAGAGCAAGGGGATACCATCTCTATAGGTGTATCCAACACTTTCTAAGTCTAAATTTGTGCTATTTGGACAACAATTTTTCATTCCTAATTCTGGGATAGACCACTTTTGGTTTCCAGCACTTTATGATGCTATTTTTAATTTCAGGACACAGTGGATGTAGTGAGGAATGAAATGCCATCAAAGACATTCAGTGAGATGATGGCTGTCCTGAGGAAATTTGTCTCCTTCATGAACCTCACGGTAAGAGTAATATTGAAAGGCTCCTATCACTATAGACTCAGCTGAGTGTTATCTCTGTCACTTGAACACAGTATCTGCCATATACATACCTATTAGTTGGCTACCTATGTACCTTTTGCTTCCATTAATGTACTACAGACAGAGCTTACCAGGTTGTAGTGTGCATATAGAATTAGTAATATCATCAAGGAATTAGACAGCACACCCACCAGTTTTACCGACTTTTAATTTTTAATTCATATATTATTTCTTACAAACTTTGCATGTCCATAGCGCATGGAAAAATATATGTCATCTCCATAAGCCTTGACATTTTACTTGATAGTATACCAACAACCATTGGTCTCTGTGTCCAAAGTATCATAAATCCCTGTTTCTGCTTGATGCATTCACATTCACATCCTTCTGCTGCTCTGACATACATGTACATGGACATGTACATATTATCGTAGCTCATTTTAATGCATGTTTTAGTATGAAATTACAGTTTCCGCTATATCATGTTCCAGGTAGTAATACTCTTCTGCTCCTCCTCCATGCAGGGCTCCAGTGGTACTGGGCTGGAGAACGTGAGACGTATCATTAAATACCTTGAAGCCCTCTGAACTGGCTAGTTCATCTCCTACTCCATCATTATCCTTATATACTGACTGTACATCTTACTGTTCATTATCAAGAACACTAATTGGTAGAATTCCCTTCCTTACTAATTCTTCACCATTAAATTTTTGTAAGCTGTATTGCACTTTTCTCCCTGAAGAGTGAAATAGAAAAGGGGTAGAGCCTACACGCATGCATGGTGCATGGCTTGTGTCAGCAAGTGGCCTTGGATCCCTCTACACCCCGATCAGTGCAGAATGAACAGCACTGAGGTGCTAACCCCCCGGCGTGTAAATAACAACGCGTGCGCGATCGTAGGCCTTGAAACAAACTTGTAACGGGAAGTATACGGAAGACCGTCAAAAGACGGAGACTTTAAGGAGAAAGAAGCTCGCTCTACCTTACATCGAATCGTATTCCAGATAGCGTTTAGCCTATTGTTCGCCTTTTTAGGATGCTTAGACGTTGAAAAAGTGCGCGGAATGTCGCTGAGGTACCCTTGCGGTTTCAAAGCCAAATTTTTTGGCCTCCATTTCCGTACCCACAGTAACCCTCCGCTCCGCACCCACAGTAACCCTGCGCATGCGCGCCATGGGTTACGGCAGAGCAGAAGAGAGGGTCTAAATGCATGGCATTATGGGGCGAGCGTGAGTGAGTTGTCATTTTTGTAGTTATGCACTATGAAATGCTCCATTATGTGCATACAGAAACAATACATAGTGAGGGCATTCGAGTATTAGGCTAAATGAAGTCATTACTTGATTCAGTCCTGTTCTTGCTCAATAGGTAATTACAGGATCGAAAGGGTATGACAGATATGAGAAAGTAATGCTTAACATATACTGAAATAAAGGGCCGTTGTCAATGACTTTCAGTTCAGGCAATATGGTACCCTACGCCGCTGTTCACACAGTCCCTCTTGTGGTGTCTCAGTAGCGTGTTGAGCCCGTCTTCTGTCCCTCTCGTCAGGGACAACTTCTAGTTCATGTATAATGAATGCACTAAAGTGCAGAACCCTCGGCGTCCACGCGTGCGCGAATGCTGGAAAGGCACGTGCGACTGATACTCAAGGTTGGCTCTGTACACTGCTGGAAGCGCTATAGCTTTGACGGGAGCAGCAGTACCTGTGCTTGTACTCCCTCGTGCAGTAACCGCTGGTGCGTTGCTGTACATCGAAGAGGAATACCTGATCGCTGGTAAGCCAGAGTAGGCTAGATCTAATTAGCAATTGGCTCTTTCGCTTGCGTTTCACGCCATAACTCTTGAACGGAGCGGTTTCAAAGAAAACCCCACAAACTTTTTGACCTCCGTTGCCTGCTGAGTACGTGACAGTATTTTCAGGTCGAACAGACGCTCCAGAAGTGAGATGTGACTTCACAGACAGACAGACAGACAGACAGACAGACACACACACACACACACACACACACACACACGACCAAGTACCGTAACCCTCGCTGCGCATGCGCGCCGAGGGTTAATTACAGCATCATGATTTTCAAAATACTGTCACGTGAATTCGCGCATGCGCAAACATGACGTACGTACCAGACCGACGGCACAAACCTCATTGACATCATCAATGTAGGGGCTCGCTCACGCTCGCCCCAATATATATAGCTCTGGATACTCCATATCTAGTATCAGTCACTGTACTTTTACGAATTCCATTTGTAAGGGGAAAATAATAATAACATGCTGCATACAAGGATGAATTGAAGACAATGGCATGGTATACGTAAGTGCAAACTGAAGCGGTACTCTATGAATGGGTCAGGTGCAATGCGGGACTCGTGTGACGACAAGGTCTATGCTGGAGATGACCTATTCCAGTTGTAACTGACTCAGCATCCAGCTATATAAACAAGCAAGAACATAGGATGTAGGAACAATGCTAACAACCATGATATAGAGCAAGCAGATTTATAAATGCGTAATCAGAACTACGTACGTATACGTTTATACACACAACGCGATTTGCATATTGTAGCCCCACATATACGCGTGAATTCCCCAGGGAAAGTCCACATATATGTAATAAGAGTAATCATATACGTACGTACATACCATAGTCCAAAGGCGGAATGCCAATGAATACCGTATAGCGTAATTGCATGGCTAGCAATCGACTACTGCTGCCAAATAACGATGGCCTCACAGCTTCGAGTATCGTCAGGTCGCTGGACCGCTCTACAGCAGCTTATAATAGTTATTCTGTTGCAGCTGGAAGCGATGCCATGCAACGGCTATGGGGATTTTTGCATCACTCATGTCGACGTTGAAAACGACAAAATACAAATCGAGGGCAACTCAACATTGCAAGAACTCTCAGCGAGATTCGTTGGGGACCGCTTGCCTAAGTTTTCTGTATTTTCAATACTGCATTATGTCTACCTGCAACCATCTGAGTCTGAGCGAAGATATTCTCTGATCATACACGTTTGCGATGACACTGACGACGGTGACGAAGACTGCAGAGCCTACAACTCTAGTGATGTTACCGCAACGAATATTGCTAGCACTAGCACAAACTACGCAGCTCTGGGGCCCACCACCTGGGACTTATTAACACTGGGATTTATGGATGTGACAGAGCGTGCGAATATCTCTACCATTTTTCTACCTTTACACCCATGTCCTGGGAGGGATGAAATAGTTACTACTAGCATCTTAAAGTTGGTAAGTGCTCAATAGTAATGATTTTAGCCGGCTCGTCCCCTGACTCTCTTTTTCTTTTGCGGGTGGGCCTGGGGAGTGGAGGCTATAGTAATTTAGTCTGCGGACAATCGTCGTACCTCGGGCGAAACCGGGGAAGTTCTCCCGCTTGAGTACAGTAAGCGTAGTATTTTCATAGTAGTTTTATAGCCTCGGTTCCCAGGCCTTCCCCGTTGCGCGTAATTGTGTGAGTTTTTAAATCTGTGTCACGTACAGGAAATTCAGGGAATCTTGCAATAAATTATGGGAGGCAACGTTTACGCATGCGCACCAACGCGCTTTCCCTTAATTAATAGCTGTTGGGTATTTAACACGCTGAGGGTTTGTACTTTCATTCTACAGGTACTCAAAACATCTGACATAGATGATCATAAGTGGATCATCAAACCCCTCAAAGATGATGTAACTGTTAATTCGTCACAAGTCATTCTCTTTATGTCTCTCGGCCTTCTCTCTCTCTTCCTCACATTTCTTCTTGTTCCCTTTTTTGCAATACTTGGATACCGTATCTTCTGTCACAATCTATCCAGAGACGATTGCTTCATTGCCTACCACAGCTCCCTAATTACTGCTGCACTGATAGCCCAAACCTTTCTGTTCTACTGGATAGGGGTCCTCATCTTTTACTACAGATACAAAACTGCTGATGACTACCTCTTCCCCAATACATATTTTTCACCTCTCTTTATGTGCTTGATATTTTATATGCTGTCTGCAATGACCAGCTTCATTGGAGGTGTCATCTTCTTTAAGTACAAGGATTTAAAAATCAGAATGAATATATGTGAACGTCTTGGGTCTGGGTTTGTATGTGGCTCTGTCACTGTGGCTATTTTCCATTCATTTTTTCTCCTCCTGGCTCTGCTGGAAGATCCACTTGCTACTCTATCCTATATTGTATTGATTTCGACCAGTTTTCTTCTCATGTTTGTTTCCCTCTTTGGGATAATTCTACAGTACAGAAAAACTGGATTCCAAGGTCATTTCTGCCTTGTCGTCTCACTGCAAATGATTGTCTTCTCCCTCTACATTATCTCTGTGAATTCATTTGGGAAGCTGACCTGTGAAGAGCCTTACATCGCAACATCATCATACCTGTGTGTTGTCACTATAATATCACTGTCTTGTGTTGCACTTGATGTACTTATTGTGAGGATGGTGGCTGGTAGAGGGAGTGGGAGGGGAAGGAACACAATGAATAGGACAAGGGGAAGGAGGGCTACAAGTGTGGATACTGAGAACCCAAACAATGATGATGGAGGAGGAGGAGGTGCAAAAATGGAGGTCCAGGTGGTGCAGGATAGGCACCAAGTGGCTGACCTGACAGCCTTGGCTCAGGAGATGGGGTTTGTGGTCCTTATCCCCAATGTGGTGGAGGCTTGGCAGACCAGGAGGAATGTTAATGCCACCTGAATGGAGGGTGAGAAAGACAGACCCAGATCGTTTTGTGTGGTGATGTGGTAGTAAATGTCCTGGGCCGTACACTGCTGTATGAGTGTTGACACATTTCTTCATTGTACCTTAAACTTGCTGCTGACATTATTAAATTGTATTTACACAATTTTGTAACAAACATATACAACTTTGTAGCTATGTGCTGAATATACACACAAAAAGAACTTATTGTCCATTTAAAATAAATAGCATGTATTGTGACTCACATGCAAAGATGCAGTGTGCTGTTTAATGCTCGTGATCAAATTAAAATTTAAGACAAACCAGGCCATGAATTTCAAGAGGTAGCCGTGCTGTGATTCACAGCTATGAGGGTGTGTTATGAATATTAAATTCAAAAACAACCCGCCCATTAAAAAATGCAGCACTCATGTAGGTGTTACGACTGGCTCATGGCCACAAATGTAAATATAGACATAACAATTATAAGGGGGCTAAGACAGCATAAGCAAATGCTACCGGGAAGTGCACGTAGGAACAAGGTGTAATACATATGCCTATAAAGAAAGGAGAATTATATGAACTATACATTGTTTTTTTTGCTGTGCAGATATTGTATGCATGTGGCAATGCATATACAGACTGAAAATATTTACATTGCTACAGGCACTTTGCACAGGTCTTCTTAGCTATGTACTGTGACTTCTAACCTGCTACCATTTAGCTAATTGGTAGTGTTAAACCACATTAATAGATTCTTACTTTCCTACTTTGTCCCTTTCATCCACTGACACTGCCTGCTAGGAACAAAGGTGTTCATTTATTAGCCTTATATGCTGTTATTGTAGTTAGCTATAGTTAGATGTCAATATACACAGGCCAAGGCAATCAAGAGGGAATGAGAAAGACAAACTTCCGTCTTGATTGCCTTGGCCTGTGTATGTTGACATCTAACTAACTACATCCTTACCAGGTCAACTAAATATTTAATAACCATCAGTCATAAATCCACCCACCATGGCTCCTACTCTGATGAGAAGGTGTTACCAGTGGATTCCTAATGGGGTTCTGATGGCACATGATTTGGGTAGTCTGCAGTGTGAGGTTGCCAGTTATCATGAGCCTGTAGACCACACACTGCTATCTAACACAGACTATGTACACACATTGAAGCATTATAATGACACTTAGAACTGTGTGTGGTTTAAAAGCTCCTGTTGCAAAGGTGCTGAAATATGCTGTACCAGCCCTCTCCCGCTTTTAGAAAGGGTCTGGGTACGAGACTATATGGTTGCTAGGTATGATCATTACCCATTAAATTGACATTTGTACAATATGTAAATTTCCTTGTTACAATGTTATGTTGTTGTTGAGGATATGTAAATTATGTACAATGTTGTGTTGTTGTTGTTGATGGTAGGAGTGTATTGGAGAGGCTGAAGGAGGGAGGGGGAGAGGGGAGTGAGGGTGGGGAGGAGGTGAAGGAAGGGGAGGGAGAGGGAGAGGGAGAGGGAGAGGAGGAGAAGGAGGGACCTCTACCAGTGAAGACATCAGTTGAACTGTATGTTGATGTGGAGAAGATTGAGGTAAGGCTGCTGACCTACATGTAAATTAATGTACCTGCAAATTATTGTTAGTACAAGTGATCTGTTCATGTACATATAGTGTGTATCCATTTTTGTATCTCCATTGTAGAAATTACTGCTGTATTTGCAAGTTGTGATAATCCTTCCCTTTTGTGTCTCTCCTCTCTCTTCCTTCTTCTCTTCCTTCTTTCCGTTCTCTCTCTCCCCTCCCTCGGCCTTCCTTCCTCCAACTGCCTCCCTCCCTCTCCCTCTCTCAGGTCCCTATCACATCCACAGTCTGATCCTTGCCTGTAGCATACTGTGGGAAGGGAGCAGTTTTTCATTCCGTGATCACCTACTTCCATCCCTACAGCAGTTCTGCTGTGCCAGTATTACTGGCTATACTGAGGGTGCTCCTTAATCTCACCCATGATAACGAGTTAGGTAGCCATCGCCTCGGCGAGCAGGAGGGAGCAGTCAAGACTGTACTGGATATTGTATTCCTGGTAAGGGAGTCCTCCTCATCCACTGTGGAGTGTTAATTCATCAACTGTGGAGTGTGTGAGGGGTTAATTCTGGTGTCTGTCTGCTCCTCAGTTGTGTGACATATTACCTGATGAGCATTGTTTTGACACACTAGTACTGGTGAGTGGATCCCATTAGGATGAATGGGCTCATGCCTATAGGCTAATTTGCTCTCAACAAACCCTCCCTCCCCTCCTCCCTCCCTCCCTCCCTCCCTCTCTCCCATGGGGCCTAGGTCTCCTCATCAATATGATAGAGCACAATGCTGCCGACAGGCAACAACTGGGGAGACTGCCAGTTGAATATCACGTAGTGGCCCCCCCGAATTTTCCCCCCAGTGGCCGACCGTTCATCTTCCCAAGAGGACATCAGTGGTCCTGATGTGCCAGAGGTCAAAGTTGACAGTCTATTTCAAGAGGGTGTGTGTGGTCTTCTGAAGGGTCGTAACACATCAGTACGAGCCCTCATCGCTCTGTTCCTGAAACACTACCACAATGCTGAGGGAGCCACCATTGAGGTGAGTGAGGGTGGGCCACATCTGATGGCATCACTGCCGTGTGTAGAGCTGTGGAAACATTGATATTAGGACACTGCACTGATCAGTACAGCTTACCGATCAGGACACCTCAATAATCAGGACACCTTGCTAATCAGGACACCGCACTAATCAGGACACCTTGCTAATCAGGACACTGAGAGAGGGTCCATCCTATCTCCCCACGGTATCGAGGTCCCGACTCCGCAGCGTTTGTCCCAGATCTCCTCCAGTCTCATGTCCTCCCCCGCGAGGCCCTCAGTCAAGAAAGATCTTACTCCATTTTTGCTGACAGGCTCAAGGCCCAGAACACACACAGGGAAAAACGGTCAGTCGGTCCATCAGGTCTGTCAGTCCTTCATCATTATGCACGTACCTTTCTTCCACCACTGCACTGCTCCTTCTAAAGCATCCTCCTTTGTACATGTACAGTTCAGCATATACATGTACATTGTGTATATACAAATAGTAAGTCAGTTTTGGAGTACAACCTTTACAATGTAGTTCAAGTGTAATGTTGGTTTTGTAGCATGCTAACAGCAGCTGTATGGAATCATTCTCTGTAGTATACATATGGCTTTAAACAATATCCCATTCAGACTTAGAGTATGTTTTAGCTTGTGTGGGTCTTGTATTATAAACTTCTGGAGTAGTTTTAACACAAACTGTATCACTTTCAATGTGCCTTGTATTTGTATGAGTGTACAGTCCCACTGTGTGGTAATTGACTGTTGGTCAGACTTGACTGCTATGGTCTGTGTCTCTTATAGTCATGTACACGTATACTGTATTCAGTCAGCATTTTTGACAAGGTAAAAAGCTGACGTGCTTGTAGCAGCCTTTCATAGTCAGTCGGCCATGATAATGGAACTTACATGTTGAGTGATTAGATGTACAGGGAGCCTACACTCTCACACATGTTCACACCATTCAGTCTCAAGTGCCTAGGACTGCACTCGTGTCTGATAACAACATCTTCATTAGAATATGTGTACATGAGAAAAAAATATATCTGGTGGGGCCAGACAAGCTAAGCGATCCCTGGACAGCGCTGTGTCGAGCTCTCATCAGCAGAGAATATGCACAACTTGTCCAGCACACCACCGGTTTATATATGCATGTTACCAAATGGCACAGCAATTTATTGTGATTTTCTTGATTGTGTGATTTTTAGATCAAAGGAGAGGAAGACTCACAAGTAGAGGGAGCAGAGAAGGGGGGAGGGGGAGGAGGAGGGGGAGAGAGAGGGAGAGGGAGAGACTGACTCCCAAGGTAGTCAGAAAACTGAGGTAGGTAGGGAAGGAGAGAAGAGGGGAGGGAGCTGGGAGTGAAACTGAGGGCAGAGGGAGGAATGGGTCATAATGAGAGGAGAAAGGTCATAGTGAGAGGAGAAAGGTCATGGTGATAGTACAGGGAAAGATGTGCCAACAAACATTATCTTTTGTTGGAAATATGCCATCTTCCCTGGCAAATAGATGTGTCCAGTTTATGTCATCTGTGTTTTACCATAAGATGATGTGCTTTCATTCCAGCTAAACCTCAAAGCATGCCTTAACGCCCTTGAGCATGTGAACACCACCGCTAAAGTCAACACCTGCTTTATGCAGCAATGAAATCATCCCCAAAGACATGTGTACATGTTGTTAGTGTAGGGCCAGTACATACCACCTAGCATGACTCATAAATCTCTCATCGTAACAGGTATTACTTGAATATCAATTTCACAACACCTCATAGTACATGGTTTCATACAATATATAGTACATGCCTCTTGTTGAATTAATGCTGTGTGAAATTGCATGTAATGGTCAATTTTAATTGGCGAGCATAGCGAGCCCTCCTAGTGATATGAATGGGTGATTTTATCTTTATATCTATCTATCTATCTATCTATCTATCTATCTATCTATCTATCTATCTATATATATATAATATATATGTATGTATCCTGCACTGTTCATACCGTAATGCCGTACGTGCTTCTAATTTTGCATATGCACTCTCCTGCTCGCCAACAATGCTTAGCATTTCACTAGTATACATATATGTATTTAGCTGGTACATCTTCATCTACAGGTGGTGGAGGAGAGCTCAGATTCCGAGCCAGAAAGTCCAGGAATAGATCCCCTGGTCTTCAGCAGGGATGACTTCGACACTGGTAGGTACATGTACAGTGAGTCAGCCAAGTGGCTGTTCTAAGCCAAGAGGCTCATGTATCTATTTTCCCAAGAGGCTTTATTTTTGTTCTAGGGCTTGGAGAGGACATGTAGTTAGATATGCATATACAATAGCCTCAGGGCTTTAAAAAAGTACATGTATGTAGTTTTTCAAAGCCCTGAGGCTATTGTATATGTAGTTAGATATACATATAGTTTTTTTAAGCCTTGATGCTGTTGTTAGATAAGCATATATGTATCTTATCTTAGTCTGCTATGGTGGTTGTAATATCTTTCTTTTTGGGTGTGTCTAATGCTCTGTTATTACATGTAAGTTGTCAAAAGTGATGCAGTGCACTGAGACAGTGATTTTGATGAAAAATTAGCTGCTGTGGACATTGAATCCAAGACACTCTGTGTTCTAGATATCAGCATGTACAATGAAGTAAAAGTTTGCTCCATGCTCTACCTTTTTCATGTGAATTAATTGATTGGGACAATGGTCATCAGTTAATTTTTTCATGCATGAAAGGGAGATCCGGATGGCTGGATTTCTTTGCTTATCTGACATCTTGTGCACCAGTGATAAGAGTGTTATTGTAGTGTACATGGACATAGTGTTAGTGTAGTGTACATGGACACTAAGATTAAGTGTAGTGTACATGGACACTATAGATGTAATTGTGTTTTCCCTATGTAGACATGTTCATAACAATCTCTCCTCCCTCCCTCCCTCCTCTCCCCTCCCTCCCTCCCATCCAGCCCTAAGTCAAGCTGGTCAGCAGATGGAAGACAGTGTGGTGGCTGCTTACTGTGCCCTTGTCTTGGGGCTCCTAGCCAAGCATAACCTTGTGAGTGGTTTATACATGTGGTGATGTTCCCATAACATCAGCAGTCAATTGTGCTGTTACAGTTATGGTACTGTGCAGTGGTTGGTTGCCCTCCAGTCACTCCATTTAGTGTGTAGGGCTGTGTTACAACTCAGGTGTACCAGAGCTTGCAGTCCAGCCTAATTTTTGTTCCATATACATGAGTGATGTGCAGTAGTTGATGATGTTGTGTTCAGGACACAGTGGATGTAGTGAGGAACGAAATGCCATCGAAGACATTTAGTGAGATGATGGCTGTTCTTAGGAAATTTGTATCCTTCATGAATCTCACGGTAAGAGTAATGTACATATTGACAAGAGCTGATGATCATGACTGCTGATATTATGCTTCTTCCATGTGAATTCACTGTTTCTATCTACTGCAAATCTCAGCAATGTATATATTTACTCTGTCATTATGCCTCGGTGTGCATGCGCGCAGTGAGCATACGGTAGTCACTTTGTGTGTCTGTCTGTCTGTTCCAGCTATATCTGTTCCACCAGTGGAAATCAAGTGAAAGTAAATGTTTATACAGCTATAAAACTGTGTTTTCTTTATTTGAAATTTGTTGGCAGATTTGTAAAATAGTGCTTTGTTCTTGAGTTATGGCATATTTTGTGTACTTCGAGGCCATTAGGAGCACCTACGACACCTCCAATCCAAAATCTACTAAAAATAGGCTGCCTGACGATGGTAATATTCTCTGGTCTTAGTGTAATAGAAGCGGAAGAGTAGCTCGTGCTTAGACTCGCGTAGCCACACCTATTAATCACGAGCAAGCTGCGTCCAATTTGTCGCACATGCATTGTAGGTGTATACCACTGAGGCATTGCACCACTGGTGCTGTTTTAGTTAGCCTGTAGGGAATTTTAATTTTGTAGTAGGTGGTTGTTTACTTACTACATGTGGCATTCCCCATGTCCCACTAATTACTACAGTTCCAAGATAAACCAAAGGAAGATGTAACAGATATAACCATACTAGGGTTACATTGCACATGTACCATTGAATGTGGTATATTGGAAGCCTGGGAATATAGTACAACCAACATATGTTCCTATTACTAGTATAATTTAAATGTATATACTCATCTTCTGACCACCTATATACTTACTCATTCAGGGCTCCAGTGGCACTGGACTAGAGAACATGAAACGTATCATTAAATACCTTGAAGCCCTCTGAACTGGCTAGTTCATCTCCTACTCCATCATTATCCTTATACAGCATATTTCAGCACCTTTGCAACAGGAGCCTGTAAACCACACACTGTTTCTAAGTGTCATTAGTACATATATGGCTATCTAACACAGACTATGCACACACATTGAAGCCATCTATGTACTAATGACACTTAATTCACTACAGGCTCTCGTTGCAAAGGTGCTGAAATATGCTGTATACTGACTGTACATCTTACTGTTCATTATCACAATTCTGAGAACACTAATTCCCCTCTGTTAAAATGAGTAGTGTATACATTCTCCTTCACCATTTTGTAACTGTATTGGACTTTTCTCTGACTAGTAGATCTCTGAGATACACACTGTGATGACTAGAGTGATCTTGCATGCTATTGGTAGTTTACTGTACATTCTTTATGTTACTAACATCTCAAACGGCCTGAACTCCTCCATAGTGCAGTTTAAAACCTTCCCTGTAAGATCTTCTGTACCCAGTAGTTAGTAGTACACTTGCTAAAATGACAGCTGTAATTTTTCATAGATCTACCACAAACTGCCTTCATTTCTCAGCATACATGTACATTTGCTACTTTCCAGTGCAAACACAGTACTCACATTTTAGCAAAATTGTGAACCTCCATGGCTCAGTCTGTTTGTCTGATTATGTACAATGTGCGTCCTCCTGTTTCCATATGTGCGAAATCATGTAGAGATTTTGAGGAACTCTTATCTGAAGTGGATTAATTTGCACACTCAATCAGTCTGCCTATCACAAGCACAATGGCTGCACTGATCATGATGCATCATGATCAGTAATGAATTGTCCTTTGCAACTTTCCCTATTGAGGGAGGTGTTCATCAAGGCTCAATCCTCTCACCAGCCCCCATCACAAACCAACTCTAGTTAACTCAGGGACTTAGTTTGATCACATCTAAACCCTCGCTATATATCTCTGCATCAACTCTAGACCTACAACCACAGATCTTAGAGGCCTGCAAAATGCCAGATTGTAGCTCTTTCCCAGCGGACAATCGTGTCTGTGACGTTGAGGAGAAACTACTTCCAGCTATAATGGCACAGAGAAGTATAGGGTTGTTTATGGAGCAATATATACCCTCTCTGTTTTCATTGAATACAACATTCTAACAGGATAGAAATCCTTTACTTATGGAGTTTGGGCCTCTTTAAGGGTGGCCTTTTCACCACTCACCTATATATATCTTACCCATCATCCTGTATATACAAGTGTAAAAACATTTCATTAATATGTTGAAGGATGTAGGGATGGTAGTGCCAAAAAATAAAGAAAAAAAGACTTTAATAACCCTAATGGTGCACAGTGGACAACTGATTATGATATGACCATACACAACTTGTGTATATGCAGGAAATGATGAAAACCCATGTGGAAATTGCATGCAACAATAACAACGTGTGTAACCCCTCCCTACATTTATTTCGTGGGGTTACACATGTTGTTATTGTTGCATGCAATTTCCACATGGGTTTTCATCATTTCCTGCATATATACACAAGTTGTGTATGTTGTTCACTGTGCACCATTTGGGTTATTACAGAAATGTTTTTACACTTGTTTCACCAGTTTTTTCTACTTGTTACTATACTGTTGCAACAAGAATATTATCGTACTCAGAACATGCAACATACCACTATTTGATCATAAGGAAATATTATTGTCAGTGTAAATCAGTAGTAAGACTTGAGAAGGAAAGTAATTTCAGTGAGTTCTACATCCTGTCTATTTCGAGTTTACTTAGAGCAGAAGGCTACGCGTATATTGTTGACGCAGGCGTGATCGTCTAATAGCGCATGTCTTGAGTGATCACATCACAAATATGCAATCAACGAGGAAATGGCGTCCGACTATAAGGAAGTACTCGTAAAACCTTGTCGTTCCCATGCGAGAGGGATCCTACGACGATTCTGTTGGCCTAGGATCATGCACCGGAGAGAAATGAATTGTTTTATACTAAAACAAAGGTGAGCGCATTTGTCAATTTTGAGGTAGGCCAGTTCAACTGAAGAAGAAGAAGAAGAGCATGAATCCAAAAAGGGTGTGTGGCAAATTCCGTAAGCAGCTGTGTATTTTGCGTACTTTGAGGGGTACAGAATCACTCATAGAGTACGTGTATGTGTCTAAAAGTGTTTGTAACTGGCGCGTTTGGGAGTTCTGAGCCATTCTATTTTGGAAAATGGGCGTGTCTTTTCGGCGCCATCCGTACATAGAGAGTCTACCGACTCTCTGATATGTCACAGATAACTGGTAAAACTCCAAAGAGATGCTGGACTCCTTCCTATAGGTGAGCACAGTAAGAGGCTATACTCAAACTACCGAGGTGGTCCCCAGCTCCCATTAGAATTGTAAAGTCAGCTCGAGTGCTATGTCCCTGAGAAAGATCTCTATTGACGAATGCAGTGAGAGTGTGTGACTAAGATCCTCCATCGATCTGTCCAATTTGTGAACCAGACCCTCTCCCGCTTTTGAGAGGGTCTGGCTTGCGAGACTGAAGCCTCTCTTTTTCCCCGCCCATCCAACAAAGAAAAAGAGAGCCTGGGGACGAGGCTAGAAGACCTGTAAACATGGGACCAGGCCAGGACCTGAAGCATGAGGGCAGAGCTGATATATATTGATGTAGAATGGACAGTTTGCTGGTCAGTGGTCTTGATTGTGGGATCTAGATCTTTCACTGGACTATGGCCCGACTCAGGAATGTAGTGAGAATGGTTTTACAATCCTGTCCCATGCCTCATTTGTGTGTCCATTTTGTGATAGGGAGACCATCCCCAGGAACACTCTCCTCAGTGTCTCAAAATGCACTCTGAAATTTCTCTGGGCAGCAATGAAAACCATGTCCCTACCGGCTGTTACTAACTAAAATTCAGTGTTCTAGATCGGATTTATGTTTGTGTTCTCTGGGGCCAGATTGTTCTGTTATTTCTTGTATCAGTACCATGTCCCATGTTACTATTGTTGTTATTGTCATAGTATTATTGACAAACGGTGAGATCGTGATGGTGGACATATAGCTGCTTGCTTCTTCCTAGGTTGTGGTAACTTGAGTCTTATGTGTATTGGAATAGTGCACGGATCCCAGTGCATCAAGACTCAACTCGATCCTGCAATACTACTTCCTTAGACTTAGTCCAGTAAACAGAACGCGCGTAGCCGGTGCGATTGGATTTCATTAAATTTTGCTGATGTAAGCTTACGTAGATCATCAGTCGTGGAATGTGCTTAGCCTAATGATTTGATTATAGCCTGTTGCCACGTAGGCTTGCAATCCTCCCACAACATATTTTAAGTGCAAAAACATTTGCGATGGCTCGCTCACGCTTTCCACCTCGAGGATGGGCTGCTCTGCAGCAGCTGCTCATCGTTCTTCTGGTGCAGCTGGAAATGATGCCGTGCAATGCAATGAACACGGACTACTGCATTACTGACGTCGATATTGAAAGGAACCAGATACGACTAGGCAGCAGCAGCCTGGGAGCGGAAGAAATTCCCGCCATATTTGTCGGACAACGCTGGCATAAGTTTTCTCTCCTCTCCATAATCCGCTACATCTACCTAGAGCCATCCGACCAACTGCAATCTCCGCCCATACGCGTTTGCGACGATACTGACGAGACTGACATAGACTGCAGTGCTGACAACTCCAGCGATGCTGTGACTACGAACATCATCGCCAGCGCGAGCGCAAATTACCTAGCCCTCGGACCAATAGCGTGGGACTTGGTAACTCTGGGGTTTATGGATCTCTCGGAGCGTACGAACGTCACGACTATTGTTCTACCATGGCCTCCATGCCCAGAAAGGGCTGAGATAATTAACAGAAACATTTTTAAATTGGTATGTAAGTACTAATTATGTACGTAGCCGTGTATGTAGTGTACGTAGTTGGCTCCGCGCCAGGTAAAATTGTAGGTAGGCTCTATATATTGACCAATCAGATAGGAGCAGCTATAGATAATCTAATAATGGGTGTAGCTCAGTTTTTTTTCTGGTAGAAGGCTTGGGTGTGCCCACTCCGTGAAATATGCCAATGTTTATATAATAGCAATACAGTAATCATAGATGATGTGTCTACCATTGTGTTTACAGGCACTCAAAACATATGACATAGACACTCACAAGTGGATCATCAAACCCCTCAAAGATGATAATACCATTAAGTCATCTCAAGTCATACTCTTTATGTCTGTTGGCCTTCTCTCTCTCTTCCTCACATTTCTTCTTGTTCCCTTTTTCGCAATACTTGGATACCGTACCTTTTGTCACAACCTATCCAGAGACGATTGCTTCATTGCCTACCACAGCTCCCTAATTACTGCTGCACTAATAGCCCAAACCTTTCTGTTCTACTGCATAGGAGTCCTCATCTTTTACTACAGATACAACACTGCTGATGACTACCTCTTCCCAAATACATATTTTTCACCTCTCTTTATGTGCTTGATATTTTATATGCTCTCTGCAGTGACCAGCTTCATTGGAGGTGTCATCTTCTTTAAGTACAAGGATTTAAAAATCAGAATGAATATGTGTGAACGTCTTGGGTCTGGGTTTGTATGTGGCTCTGTCACTGTGGCTATTTTCCATTCATTTTTTCTTCTCCTGGCTCTGCTGGAAGATCCACTTGCCACACTATCCTATATTGTATTGATTTCGACCAGTTTTCTTCTCATGTTTGTTTCCCTCTTTGGGATAATTCTACAGTACAGAAAAACTGGATTCCAAGGCCATTTTTGCCTCGTCGTCTCACTGCAAATGATTGTCTTCTCCCTCTACATTATCTCTATAAATTCATTTGGGAAGCTGACCTGTGAAGAGCCTTACATCGCGACATCATCATACCTGTGTGTTGTCATAGTAGTATCTCTGTCTTGTGTTGCACTTGATGTTCTTATTGTGAAGATGGTGGCTGGTAGAGGGAGTGGGAGGGGAAGGAACACAATGAATAGGACAAGGGGGAGGAGGGCTACAAGTGTGGATGCTGAGAACCCAAACAATGATGATGGAGGAGGAGGAGGTGCAAAAATGGAGGTGCAGGTAGTGCGGAATAGGCACCAAGTAGCCAATCTGACAGCCTTGGCTCAGGAGATGGGGTTTGTGGTCCTTATCCCCAATGTAGTGGAGGCTTGGCAGACCAGGAGGAACGATGTTAATGCCACCTAAATGGAGGGAGAAATCGTGAGAAAAACAGACCCAGATCATATTTTGTGTGGTGATGTGGTAGCTAGATATCCTGGTCTTACACTGATGTATGGGGTGCACGTGTTGACATATTTTCTTCATTGTATCTTGCTGTTATAACGTTATTACATTGTATTTACACAATGTTGTAACAAACTTATACTACTTTGTATGTGCTAAATATATGTATACACACAAAAAGAATTGTCCATTTATTAAAATATATATTATTGGTGACTCACACACAAAGAACGATGCAGTGTGCTGTTTAATGATGAGAATTTAAGACAAAACTGAACTTTAAGAGGTAACTGTGCTGTGTTTCACAGCTATGAGGGGGGTGTTATATAAGTGTGTGAATAAAAAGAAAGGTTAAAAACCTGCCCGTTGAAAAATGCACCACTCAGGTGTTATGACTGGCTCATGCATATGGCCATAAGTATGGTGTTCAATGAATATAGACAAAATAATGTGCTTGCATGCTTATATTATAATTATCATTTTATATTTAATTTCAGGAGGTATATAGACATATACATGTGTTAATATTTTCTGAAATGACTCGTATTGTAAACACACCTGTAGGTTGCATGGGCATGGCAAGATATGATCAATTATTAGGGGGATAAGACAGCATAAACAAATGCTACCAGGAAGTGCATGTATAAATTATAGGAACAAGGTGCAATACATATTATGCCTTAAGAAGAAATTAAAGAAAGAAGGAGGAGGAGGAGAAGGAACTATACGAACTATACATTATGTTTTTGCTGTGCAGATATTGTATGCATGTGGCAATGCATATAGTCTAGACTGAGGGCAAAATATTTACATTGTTACAGGCACAGTTCTTCTTAGCTATACATGTATACCGTGACTTCCATAACCATGTAGCTAATTGGAACCACATTAGCTAATAGATCCTTACCTTCCTTTAACTTCCTGCTTTGGCCCTGACACTGCCAGCTAGGACAAAGGTGTTCATTTATTAGCTGCAATGTGGAGGCTTGGCAGACCAGGAGGAATGATGTTAATTACACACCACATGAAAACTACTTAGTAGGAGTGCAATCTAATTATGTTTGCTGATGATATTGTACTTCTCACAGACTAACTCAAACACTGGCATGGTTTGCAAGAGTGTAGTTGGCGAGCAGAGCAAGCCCACCTAGTCATGTCAATGGGCCGAGTTTTTAATATATAAACCATGGCCAAGAGGTATATATACACCTGCTGTGAGGAATTTATTTGTGAACGGCCCTCCGGAATATCATAAATACACTTCTGAACACAGCAGGGTATATATCTGAAAATATATATACACCGATTGGACAGTCAGGATATATACTACATGGAATGATGGATGTATATGCAATAGCCCTTAGCTTAGCATAGCAACAGTAGTTTGTGAAGAGCACTGTACATGCAGTACTATATGCTTCAAGGCTCTTGTAGCTGGGCCGAAAGTTTGTCTTTAGTGTAAATACAAGGTACGGGTGTGGTTATATCATTTGCAAATGTTGAATGGCAGGATTGGCCTCGTGTGGAATATCCTGATATATAATTGCCATGTCTAGCATTTACAAACTTAACAATAACCTTTTCTGTGCAGATTATTGTTTGTGCAGTTGTTATGGTGTTGAGAAAACAACCAATCAGATTGCAACCACCAACCAGCACCTGGTACTGAGATCACCTAGGGTCACAATTTTTTCATCATACCATTTCTTAGCTTCCGCATCCAAATCATTATAGTACAGCTTCTGGCAACTCAATGTTTGCTCTGTTTCTGTTTAATGTGATGGTTTGGATATAAAGGTTTTGTTTAACTGATCTTTCTCCTATATAGTACACTTGTATAGCACAGTCATCCCTATATCTCTTAACATTTTGTGTATAAGTCAGGCCCTAGGGGCCTAACTAGAATAATCATAGCAAAGGGTTATAACTAGCCTCATTCCCAGGCTACTCATCCTACTTGACACATAACTGTAATTTACTGATGCCGAAAAGCGGTGGGGCGACTGCTCTACCTGCCCCAATGGTAGATATTTCCATGTAAGTAGTTTTCAGACAGTGAAACTCTATTGCATGGATCACTGCAAAAAGAGGTGGTTGTTTTGACCAGTGTGTGTGGTCACCTCAGTTGCATTACATGACTATAATTGGTATTCAAAAGATATGTGGAACGTAATTATTATGATTTCCTCTGTGAGATAAGGTATTATTACATGATCACTTGAGATACACAGAAATCATTCCTTATGGATATCCTACATATCTCTTGGGAGGTTGTAGTTAAAGTAGCTATGTTGCAACTGAGGTAACCATGCACACCTATAATGGTTAAAACAACCACCCATTTTTTGCAGTGTCGAGATAGATTCTCACATTGTCTGAGATTGTAGGGTCAGCTTCAGACACAACAAGGAATTTGGATACCCTCCCAGTACTGACCTGGTAATGGTGTATCAGGGCTATGGGCAGGCTCCAGGATACAGGCTTTCTCAGGTTTTGTGGTGACTAGTCCAGACTGCAGTCATATTGCTTTATTAAAACAACATATTCTATTGATGTAAAGAAGAATACCACCTGCATGCACCTCTCTTAGCTCTTTTATGATGGAATGACTTAATTGGTTTATTAATGCAGTGGTAGTGCTCAACATAATACTTAGTGCATTCTACTGATTTTAGCCTCGTTTCAGAAAACATACAAAATCATAATCTTCAGGAAATATTTGAGTTAGATCATGAGGTGGAGGTATCTCATTTCCTGCATACTGACAAAAGGGGGTGTAGGTATCTATCACAGAGAGGTCTCAATTGGCAGGTGTCTATCAGATTTAGAGACCTCATTAACACCTCACCATCAAAGCTAAATATCATTGACAAGTCCTTGAATATTTTGGAGTAAAATTTACAAGAAGTGCAATTTATGTGATAGGCCCCCCATGCCCTCTTCCTGCATGTGTACTGACAGAGGCATTGTTATCCACAGAAGGAGCTATATAGGACTTGAGTACACATCTGCTGGCCTTTTAAATATAAGGAAACTTTATTCAAATGATGACCATTTAAAGTGAGTCTGCCATCTGAGAATCTGATAAATGCTCTCTTTCCTTCCTTTCTTGCTTGCTTCATTGCACTCACCAAACCCTATAGCTGTCTCTCTTCCCTTTCAATAGATCCTCCATTAGGATCCATTTAGTAGTTTACCTTTTTCCATGAGAGTAAGCTTCTCATCAGAGGACTTCATCTTCACAAAGATCAATCATTTCCAATCGGTTATAACCTAATTGGCTTCCCAAGCCTAGTGACAAATACGGGTGCTGAATCTACCTGCAATATGTCTTCTAAGACACAGTCTAACATACCCAGCAAAAAGAGGTGGTTAGTTCGACAGATGTGTGTTTTTTACCTCAGTTACATTACATGCTACATTACATACTGCTGTCTTGGTATTCAAAAGATATGTATATAGAACATAAATTTCCATACATGAATTGAACTCCTCAATTAGTGTGTGATTTCCTCTGTGAGATAAGTATATATCACAAGGAGCATTACTGTCACTCAGGATACACAGACGTCATTCCTCATGGATATCATACATACTCTTGGGAGGTTGTCACAGTAGCTAGCTATGTTGCAACTGAGGTAACCATACCTAATGGTCATCCATTTTTTCAGTGATATCAGGGGCGTAACTAGGATTGAATCCTAGGGGAGGCTCATTAATTATTCATGTCGCGCATGCGCGTACGACCGGGCGTGAGCGGGTACAGTGCGCACTGTTCAATAGTCTTGACCCTTTACTTGCCTTATAACTTCTTGCTGTCAGTTGTGCTCTCGCTTGTGGTTAGCTGCTGCTTGCGCGCTGTCGCTCGCAGGTTGTTAGCCCTAGCCTTATAGCTAGCTGCCGCTTGCGCCCGCTCGCGACCAGCCTAATAAATTATTCATACGGTCAAAAACAGGGGAGGCAAATGCCTCCTCTGCTTCATGCTAGTTACACCCCTGGATATACAGTCTGAATTCTTTTCTTCCACATTTCCAAGCAAAACATTACATTTATTCCTCTTCTCTTTCTCTTTCTCTCTTTCCAGGTGTATCTGTTGGGTAGTTAGGGACTGTATCCGATTCTGGAGTTGGAGCAGTTTCTGTTCAGGAGCTGCTGATTGTTGGTCTGCAGATAAAACAGGATCCTGCCATTTTAAAGCTGTATTGCTAATGTCAGACTACATACATTGAATATAGCCCCTTGAGATGTACAGAATTGTGAATGAAGCTTTTCTTTACGTTGTGTAAAATGCATAATGAGAGTTGTAATTGTAATAATCATGGATTTATTTCATCTTGCAACTTCTTTTTCAGAGCACTAGTTACCTGTTTGACTATGCCCTAACACTTGCTAAGGAACTTGGCTCCAGCTCCCTAGTGATCTGGGAATAATGATACACAGTCCTTTCTCTAGCAGGGTTAGCAGGGCATGTCAGATGTATGAGTGCACGAATTCACACTTGCATCTATTGCTGTCATACTTATGTCTGCATGGTGTGTGACCTAATTGTGGACATTGTCAAGGTGTCACATCTGGATTAGACAATGATGAGGTAGACAATGAGGAAGATAATGAGGTAGACAATGAGGTAGACAATGGGGTAGACAATGAGGTAGACAATGAGGTAGAAAATGAGGTAGACAATATAGTAGACAACGAGGTAGACAATGAGGTAGACAATGAAGTAGACAATGAAGCAGACAATGAGGCATTGTTGTCCATATCACTGACTCTTGTTGTAAGTTGTAAAACCCCAGAATAATGAGTAAAAAAATTTAGGAAATTTGAAGTGTAATATAAGAATTGCTTAAAAATGAACAGAGACAAGATTGGGACACAGACGTGCTATGTACATCGACATACCTTTGTTGGTACATCGATGTATATAGCATGTCTGTGTCCCAATCTTGTCTCTGTTCATTTTTATGCAATCTCTATATTACACTTCAAATTTCCTAAATTGTTTTTTTACTTGTCTCTTGTCTATTGTAAGCAATAATTCCCCCTAGCATGTGCTCTCCATATCCATAAACATATGGCCAAGTATTACTATTATAGTGTATAGAAGCACTGTCTGAAAAGGCTTAAAACATCCGCGTTCCGGAGTTCTGAGCCGTTACTTTTGTATGGGGCTAATGGGCGTGTCTGCGCCATCCCTACCTACGTGTAGAGTCCACCGACTCTATGATAGACAGATGTGAAAAATGTATTGGGGAAGAGGTAGTCATCTGCAGAATCCGGAAGCGTCCGTTTCTCGGAGGTTGCTAATGTATTACAGCTATGGTATTATCGTAACACGGCAAGTGTCCGTTGTAGCGTGGGTATCCGTTTCTCGGAGGGTCCGTTATGGGAGGTTCCATTGTACATTTTTCAGTTGGGTATCCACTTTTGAGAAAAGGATGAGCTGATATTGAGTTCTAAGATGATTTTAATTTCTTGCCCTTGCCCCCCTTCTTCTACCCCTCTGTATGTGGTAGACAGAGTACACATATAACACCCACGTACTATCTGCATGCGCACGCTTATATAAAAAATAGAATGAAGTAAGAATGCAGGAAATGAAATGAGACAGAAATGAAAGTAATTTTTTGCGGCGCAGATTATCATAAGTAGGGATTTCGCTATAGAAGCTTTATTCAAAAGTTATGGCCTCATTTGCTTACCGCAAAATCCGACAGGCCTATAATTATACTATACCGATCAAGAGCTCGTTCTTTCGACAGCAGAGACAGACAGGTTTATAAATTTCTTCAAACGCCTAACGGGCCGCTAAATGCTACGAGCTAATGTAGTACAGCGAGCCTGGGCCAGTATATGCTTCGCTATTTTCCGTATAGATCTACTTTCATTAGACGGGAGGCTGGGTTCCAATGAAACGTCATACTTTAATATGCGCCAGTTCGTTAGCTCGCCGAGGGTTTGCACTTCTGTTTACCCTCTTAGTTTCTCCCCTTTGGGCATGTTTGTACAACCGTAGAAGCTGCTATTGACCAATCAGATAGGAGCAGCTACAGCGGTTTTCATGGATCTTGCAATCTCAAAAGCGTGAAGCGACATACGCATGCGCGCAATCCCTTTGAAGATTTGAATTCTGCACATGCGCACTTCGAAAGATCAAAGCTCATCCGTATGTCGGTTTACGCATGGGACTGCAAGATCTGTGAAAAACGCTGTACAGGGTTTTTCACAGATCTTGCAGTCTCATGCGTAAACCGACATACGGATGAGCTTTGATCTTTCGAAGTGCGCATGTGCAGAATTCAAATCTTCAAAGGATTGCGCGCATGCGTATGTCGCTTCACGCATTTGAGATGGCAAGATCTATGAAAACCGCTGTACACACACCCAACTACAGTAACCCGCCCGCGCATGCGCGCCGAGGGCCGTTAGCGCGCGTGCTCAATTCATCTGCGCGCTAGTTTGAGCTTAATATGACCGCTGATTTAGTAGCTGGACTAGTGTTACTGCTCTTAAGCTCACTGAAACTAGTTTCCAACACAGCCTTTTCTCTGCCAAGCCACCCATTTAGTAACAATACGAAGCCTAGCGATTCGCATGCGCATATCGCAACCACGCCCAAAATGCGCGCGCTCAATACAAAATGCTCTTCGAAGCCGATTGTGCTCAAAATTATGCTTGCCTAATCGGCGCAGCCCTACATATATCTAGCTACCCATCATAGACGGACTTTCGAGAATGGCAGAAAAAGACGCATTAGATTCATTGTCTAAGTATGAAGATGCATTCGATGTTTCTGCATTCTTCCAACAGTATTGTTGCTATACAGAAGGCACCTCAAGAGCCAAACGCGTGCAGCACACGCTCCGTTGTTACCACGACGCTTTCCAGTCCCTTCCAAGCAGTAGTGATCTGAAGGTGCTGGATTATGGCTCTGGACCAGTTATATTGGCTACAATATCTGCCGCCACAAAAGCCTCTGAGATCATCCTGTCTGACTACATTGACAAAAACCGCAAAGCTCTTCAGCAGTGGCTGGATGGAGACTCCGCTGCGCTCGACTGGTCGCCGTATTTCAAGTTCGTTGTACGAGATTTGGA
Organism: Theonella swinhoei; assembly: GCA_963970385.1. Lineage (NCBI taxonomy): Eukaryota > Metazoa > Porifera > Demospongiae > Tetractinellida > Theonellidae > Theonella > Theonella swinhoei. The sequence continues at coordinate 5,820,626 of OZ019951.1, read as the reverse complement.
GGGGAAGGGGGAGCAAGAGGTGGCGGAAAGACAGGAGCTGGTTCGCAAGCTGGTGAAGGCTGTGGTCCACTGTGACATTACTCAAGACCCTCCCATTGAGATGGGCTATGATCAGATGTATATATGATGTGGTCATCAGCTCATTTGTGTTGGAAAGTAGTGCACACAATCTTGACGAGTATGCCTCTAATACGGCTAAACTCGGCCAGCTAGTGAAGCCAGGAGGTCTAATTCTAATCTATGGAGTTGAGAATAAGCTCGGTTACTATGAAAGTGGTGATAGAAAGCTCCCAAATATTACGGTAACAGCTGATTTTACTGTGCAAGCCTTGAAAGATGCTGGATTCTGCAATCTCTCTCTTGACACATTTTCACCTAGTGATGATCCACATAGAATCTACAGGTTTATAAAAGGAACTCTCAATAGTAGCATATAGAAATAGCTATGTTTTTTTTGATAATGCATATAATTACTTTCATAGTGCTGACTTTGAGAAATAATTGGCGCATGCACAGATCTTCGCCTCATTCCGATATGCCATACTGGAACAGTTTGAAGTATACTAAGTCTATCAAAGCTCATGAAAAAGCAACACTAAAAATAAGGGCATTTTATGGTTATCTTAGTTGCATCCGGTAAAGTAGTTATTGGTAAGCACCTTTGCAACAGGAGCCTGTGTTTAAGTGTCATTAGTACATAGATGGCTTCAATGTGTGTGCATAGTCCGTGTCAGATAGCCATTTATGTACTAATGACACTTAGAAACAATGTGTGGTTTACAGGTTCCTGTTGCAATGGTGCTGAAATATGCTGTAGTAGACAAAATGTTTACTTCCCTTGGTAGTTTCAGCTGAGTCCATATAGGGATGGCCATGGTTTCCCATTGGTTGTTATATAATCTGAAATCATACTTTCAGTTTGTGGTTTTCTTAGTTCTAACTTGGTCAATGTGAACATGTGGCCATAAGGTAGCTATGGTTTAAATTGAAGTACCACACAGTATTTAATATGGCTGGGAGAGCTGTTAAACTGAAATGAATAGATTTCCAAATTCTTCTTTTTCTTCCCGTTCAAGAGGCATATCTCACTAACCACAGCACTAAAAGACATGAAACTTGGCAAACAGATAGAGTCCTATGACTCCATGAACTCGTCATATTAAGAAATCTGTAAACAATATACTTCATGAAAAACAACAACAAACAATCTCAGCCAATGTATTATTAATGGACATGCATATGGTTGTAGAGTCCAGTAACTCAACAACTGCAATACTGACAAACACGAAACTTTGTAGAGAAATGAACTCCTCTACCTTCACAAACAATGTCATGTTTAACAGTGTGTAAACAATCTGGAAACAACAACAAACGTTCAGGCAATGTATTATTAGTGGCATATAAAAGCCCAATATAAACAGTTGTAGAAAGTAAGACTGATGCATGGATGGTGTTGTATACCCAGATACCCATTACACATTGAACATTGCATCTTGTAAACAACAAATGGATGAATTACTGTAAGTGAATGGAGCATGGCTGAGAGGAAATAAACATTGTAGTGTACTTCTGTGCCTCAATGTGAACACATTTATTGCATACACATTGCATGTAGCCACATGTAAACGTCTTGCATTTGGGAAACAACAACAAATATCCTCAAGTATGTAACATACATAGGCGTAGGAAGGGGGCATAGGGGGCTAAAGCCCCCCCCCCCCCCACTAATTTGTGAAGCAGGCAGAGCCCCCCTCCAATAACTAGTGAACATTGTATTTTGTAAACAACAATGAATGGCAGAATGCCTAGGGCATAAAATGTAATTACTACATGTGTTACTGCTGTGCAGTCACCTTGATTTCTAACTTCAAATTAAATTTATGACTTTTGGCATTCACATAGAGTGAATATGATCATGTTCATTGAGTAACCACTTAATTACCTTCAGTGCACATGCTCAGCGAGGGTACTGTAGTCAATCTGTCTGTCTCTGTCCGTGCCCAAACTCGCATGTAGTAAGTTTATTTGTTCTACAAATGACACAGTTTACCTAACGCATAATAAAGGGGGAAATTTTGTGGGATTTTCTCTGAAACTGTTCTGTTGCAGAGCCAGAGTTCTTCCAGCATTGTATGCTACCACGCGAGTCGGCCATTTTCCCTTCCACTGATAAGCGCATGCTGAAACAAGCACTAATATCATTACTGATCAAAAAAGAGTGAGGACAAGTAAATTCAAAATTGAAAATGGAATATAGGGCTGGCCCAAAAAGCACAGAAGACAAGATCAGACAGTGTCTACATAATTCCCTGCCCAAGAAAATCAATGACACCAGCCCTATATTGTTGCATTATACGCACGCACACACACACACACACACACACACACACACACACACACACACACACACACACACACACACACACACACACACACACACACACACACACACACACACACACACACACACACACACACACACACACACACACACACACACACACACACACACACACACACACACACACACACACACACACACTGCAACTGTCACTATGTAGACACTGTCTGATCTTGTCTTCTGTGCTTTTTTGGCTATATTCCATTTTCAAAATTTATCAATGTTTGATTTACTTATCAGAAATTTAACTTCCTCTACCACCCAGATAACGTTGGTAGTGGCAGGTTGGCATGGTGCACTACATACCTTACATTCCTTCCCATATGCATGTCATCATGAATAATACAGTCACCTAGCACTAAAAAAACCGAACAGTCCCTCTACCACCCACTTTATAGTAAATCCAATATCTTATTATGCAACTGACATGACCATAAATGGTTATTAATTTTTGCAGTGAATATTCTCTTGTGGTAATGGTACTGAAATTTTTAACATCCCAGTATGGCCTCCTTTCATGTGCATTTGAAAAATAACTCGATATTCTGTAGTATATTAGCAGGAATAGTGGTGGCAACATTTTAAACAGGTAAGCTAATAGGTGAATGTCTGGGTCCTAAAGGGCGTAACTACTCTTCCGCAGGTTTTTACATCCTGGTTGGTCACTTATGGAAATGACGCGCAGAATCCGGCTACCAGTACACATGATGAAAGTCCCTTTTACAGTATAAAAGCATCACATTGTGTGACATGCAAGAGCAGCTAACGACAATAAATGAACAAAATGACCATTGTGATGTGGCTCATAAGAGATTGGTGAAGAGTGGTATGTAGACACTCATACATGTAGTTCAGTTTGGTATTCACCTTTATAGGTAGAAGACTTGAAGCAAATGAAAGTCACTAATGTCCAGCCACCACAAGCTAAGAGAAGTCGTCAGATTCCTCGAGGACTGTGTGTAAGGTTGTGTGTATCATGTTTTCACAAAGCAAACATTTCCTCCTCATTGCAGGCATGTGTACAAAGAGTTCATGCTACTATGGATGATGACATGCAGTATGATCATGGAACTGAAGGGTATATCCCGTTCCCGTTCCTTACTAAAAGTCACGTGATTTTGCGCATGAGCAAACAGGAGGGCGTACGTTACAGACGGAGAGACTGACACGAGGCTATGACGTCATCAAGTAGGGGGCTCGCTCACGCTTCGCCCCAAAAAGCAGATCGGTTTGATCTATCGCAAGCAGTCCTTCACTATATAAGAATGGAAGAAAACTGCATCTTAGTTTCCTCGTCTAATTACGATCACTGTTGCAAACCTGTATTAGGCTGGGTTCCAATGAAACGTCATATGCGCCAGTTCGTTAGCTCGCCGAGGGTTTGCACTTCTGTTTACCCTCTTAGTTTCTTCCCTTTGGGCATGTTTGTACAACCGTAGAAGCTGCTATTGACCAATCAGATAGGAGCAGCTACACACACCCAACTACAGTAACCCGCCTGCGCATGCGCGCCGAGGGCGGTTAGCGCGCGTGCTCAATTCATCTGCACGCTAGTTTGAGCTTGACATGACCGCTGATTTAGTAGCTGAACTAGTGTTACTGCTCTTAAGCTCTAGTTTCCAACACAGCCTTTTCTCTGCCAAGCCACCCATTTAGTAACGAAAAGAAGCCTAGCGATTCGCATGCGCATATCGCAACCACGCCCAAAATGCGCGCGTAATACAAATGCTCTTCGAAGCCGATTGTGCTCAAATTTTGCTCGCCTAATCGGCGCAGCCCTACATAAGGTTTTAGATTATGGCTCGGGACCAGTTATATTGGCTACAATATCTGCTGCCACAAAAGCCTCTGAGATCATCCTGTCTGACTACATTGACAAAAACCGCAAAGCTCTTCAGCAGTGGCTGGATGGAGACTCCGCTGCGCTCGACTGGTCGCCGCATTTCAAGTTCGTTGTACGAGATTTGGAGGGGAAGGGGGAGCAAGAGGTGGCGGAAAGACAGGATCTGGTTCGCAAGCTGGTGAAGGCTGTGGTCCACTGTGACATCACTCAAGACACTCCCATTGAGAGGGACTATGATCAGATGTATGATGTGGTCATCAGCTCATTTGTGTTGGAAAGTAGTGCACACAATCTTGACGAGTATGCCTCTAATACGGCTAAACTCGGCCAGCTAGTGAAGCCAGGAGGTCTAATTCTAATCTATGGGGTTGAGAATAAGCTCGGCTACTATGAAAGTGGTGATAGAAAGCTCCCAAATATTGCTGTAACAGCTGATTTTACTGTGCAAGCCTTGAAAGATGCTGGATTCTGCAATCTCTCTCTTGACACATTTTCACCTAGTGATGATCCACATAGAATCTACAGGTTTATAAAAGGAACTCTCAATAGTAGCATATAGAAATTATAGCTATATATTTTTTGATAATGCATAATTACTTTCATAGTGCTGACTTTGAGAAATAATTGGCGCATGCACAGATCTTCGCCTTATATATTCCGATATGCCATGCTGGAACAGTTTGAAGTATACTAAGTCTATCAATGCTCATGAAAAAGCAACACTAAAAAATAAGGGCATTTTATGGTTATCTTAGTTGCATCCGGTAAAGTAGTATTGGTAAGCACCCTTTGCTATTTGCTTTGCTTGTCTATTAATGCTCACGAAAAAGCAACACTAAACATTTTATGGTTTATGGTTATCTTAGTTGCATCCGGTAAATTTAGAGTACATGTATTATTGGTACAGCACCTTTGTCACAGGAGCCTGTACACCACTGTGTTAACAAAATGCTTTGCGGCTTTTGAGCACATCATATATAATCATCGTTTAGACTATACTGGAGAGGAAATCGCGCTCTGACTAAACGCTGTATACGTACAGCTGGACACGCGCAGTTGATCTGAGCATGCGCAGAAAGAAATAATGAGGAAAAATGATCAAATTCTTGCGCTTGGAAAACTTGATGCGGGCGGTTCATGAGAAACTAATAATCAACAAATGTTGGCCTTACTAGCTAGATTTTCCAATATGAACAGAGTGCATGTGCTGATCAACTGTGCAATAGATAAATGGTTCAGTAAACATACCTTCATACAGTGTACTATGTATACAAACCTGATATATAGAGCTCTACTATTCATATAGACTAGACTCGTACCCAGGTAGCTCAGTTGGTAAGGTATAACCTTCTTTTTCTCCTCCCACCGAACGCCGAGGCTAACCACAGACTAGATTCTATCTAATACGCCTACACATTAGCTTCGTACTGAGTATTCAGGCCGAAAAGGCCTGCACGGCAGGCCTTCGGCACTCGGCGACATCGGCGTTGTCAAAATTAGCCTACGCGTAGGCGTCTGGGAACTTGGCTAAGTCAGCGCACCGCCCCCGAAGAAATGAAGGCGTGGCTCTGAAGGAGCGTAGGGGGTACTGTATACACAGACTAGTTGCAAATGGAGAGACGGTACAACCGACAGGCTGGGCTAGAGAGGGAGCGGAGGGCGAGGGAGAGACAAGAAAAAGAGCAACTGCAAACCCCAGCTGAAAGGGGAAAGAGGATTTCCACGCTGCACAGAGAGGCTGACTTTACCATAGATGTCCAGAGAGACGCATATCTCCCGTGGAGGCGCCTGGGCAACTTACGACCAGTACTTCTGCCAAGCTTATGAAAAAGAGCAATACTGATGTGAGCGTGTGTTACAGACCCTCGAGAGGTAACCAGAACCCTGCGAGTGCTAGTGCGGGGGAAGGAAGAAATGAAGGCAGAGGTGAGAGACAAAGCCAGGAGCTAGTGAGAGAGTCTGAATTTGACAGACGTTTACAGAACGCCAAGAGACTGGGAAAAGCTCCAATGCCGAGTGTGTGCCGAATACCGTAAGTACGTGAATTGACTCACTTTCCTTTAGTGAAATGGTTTGCTTTAATGTACAGTACGTTGGAGTAGCAGGTGCATAGATTCCAAGTTCTGTTTATTTTGTGCATTTTGGTGATCAGTCGTGTGACTGCTAGTTGTGTCGTCCCCTGCCATTCATAGAACAAAGATGTGATAACTCATACACCTTGTGTCAGCATACAGAGAGCCAGTCTGTTGGCCAACAGCTGCACAGAGCCATGTACCTGTACACACACACACACACACACACACACACACACCACACAAGTTTTCGTGCATACTACGTGGAGAAGTCCATGAGTTCTGTCAGAATAATAAGCACTTGTATATGATCACGGATGTTTTTGAAGCTAATTAGTAGACTTTTAAGGTAGTAATGTATGCAGAAGCAATGCATAGTACACCAAGTATGTTAACCATTTACAAATACCTTGTGGTAATTACCTAACCTAGTACAAACATTGGGACCCATGGAGTAATGTGTTCATTGTGCCTTTGATATCCATTAATATACACAGTATCCTGTATCTGACTGGTTGACTGCTGTATGTAGCTATAGCTGTGTAGTTTAAGGTATACAGCACTAACTACCAGTAGTTACTGCTGACTTTAATGTTATCTGGTATAGTACCATACTACATTAGAGTAGAGTTCTCACTAATTAGTTCCACTGGTACATACCCTTCATGGATGCAGCCCAGTTCCCAGGTATTCCCAGAAGGTAGTATGGATGATGACATATAGAGCTAATGTTGTCTCATATCTTGGCTACTGTGAAAGATGCCAATGGCTACATACACAGAGCATCCATCATTAACCATCAACAGAGCCTTACCAACTGAGCTTCCAAGGCACCATAACTGATTAAAATGAGTCCTAGGCAATAGGTACAATGATGTGCAACATACCACAAGATTACTAACATGTCCTGACTGAAGTAGGCACATAACAGGCTGATTGGTGAGGAATGCTCCATAATTAATTGAACCTAGTACCTGTTAATGACACATGACATACAGTTCATTCAGTGAACACCTCTCCCCCACCCCTCACAAAAGGCAAGGGTACCCTCTCTCTCTCTGCCTCATTGCCTATACATGCAACAAAGTAAGGTACCAAGTTCACCAGCTATATACCCTGTACATATCCTCAGCTTATGCAAAGTACTTGATGATCACTGTAATGTGATACTTTCTTTTAGTAAACAGTTCCCAACAATAGGTTTCTGTCTGTGTGTGACAAGTGTTTGCTAACACATTATTATTACTGGGCTGTGTATGGGTTGATGTACTGGTACAGAATCCCTCCTCCTCCCCTCCGTATCCTAGTAACGGTAGTCCCCTAACACATGTGTGACCTTTGACCTCTTTCCATCCGCTATCAAACAGTACTTTAGTTAAAAATTTACAATAACTTTTCATTCAGAATGAGCTGTCTACAACATGAGTGTCTACAACATGAGGTGCTTTTTTGTTTAGACAATGTAACACAAACAAGGTAGCTATCATTACCCCCTGCTGCAGTATGATAGGCAGTATTCTGGAAACATGTATGTATATTGATGTAGGCTCAGAAATTGTTCTACTGTTTGCACACATGTACATGTGTTCCAGGTGGTACCATCCTGGAGTGTCACGTCACATAGCAGAGAGTATTCTGATTCATCCGGACATATCAGATGGAACATATCTCATGAGAGACAGCACAAACTCTACTGACTCTGTCACACTCTCTGTCAGGTGAGGAGAATGATGTATCTCAACCTCTTGGTTTGCATGTCAGAAAGTCCTGCAAGATACTACTCCTCCCTCCCCCCTCCCCTCCTCCCTCCCCTCCTCCCTCCCTTCCTCTCTCCCTTCCTCTCTCCCTCCTCTATGTTTTTCCCTCCCTCTCTCCCCTGTGCACTTTGATCCCTCTCTCTCCCTCTCCCCCTCTCCCTCCCTCTCCCCATCTCCCTCTCTCTCCCTCTCACCCTCTCCCTCCCTCCCCCTCTCCCCCTCTTTCCCCTCTCTCCCTCTCCCCCTCTCCCTCCCTCTCCCCATCTCCCTCTCTCTCCCTCTTCCAGAGGACGCACTGCTATACGACACTACAGACTACAGTGGGACGGCAAATATTTCTGTTTTGGACTAGGGAAATTTTCAGATGTGGAAAGTCTTGAGGAGCACTTCAGACAACAACCAATGATCAGTGGAGACTCCAGTTAGTGTACCCTTACACCTCTACTGGTACATGTAGTAATACTGTATACAACCAATGATCAGTGAAGACTCCAGTTAGTGTACCCTTACACCTCTACTGGTACATGTAGTAATACTGTATACAACCAATGATCAGTGGAGACTCCAGTTAGTGTGCCGTTACACCTCTACTGGTATTAATACTGTACACAGGGAAAAATATTCGCTGTAGAAAGTTTCGTGAAATTTATGATTTTTGCCCAGTTGCAAAATTTTCCATTGTGAAATTTGGCATTCATTTGCATGCAGAATACTGCTACAAGTTGATTTTGCATAACTTTTCTACCATGAAAATTTCCCTCTATGGTATATCTCATCTCTGGGGGCGGGATATAGCTTGTTTGTCAACTACATACAGTAGAAGTACAATTGGATGTACTTATAAATAGGACACCTCATCCTGTCCCCAAACACCCTTATCAATCCTGAAGTCACAACATCTCACTAATCTGGAGTCTTTATTCCTATGTCCCAAGGAAGATATTGCTAATGTCTTCAATAACTATGATCCTATCCTGTCTTAGTACACACACATCCCTCTGTCAACTCTATAGAGCCTGCTGTACAGTTTGGTTACCTTGTATACTTACCTTCTAGAATATCAATAACTTTTCCTGCCAACTAGTTATTAAAGGGGCACCTCATTATTTATCTTCCATGGTGTCTAGATTATCTCTTTCGCTTATTAAATTTGCTTAAAATAGCATAAAACATTGACAGAATATGTGGAACCCCTCTAATCAGGACACCCTGAAATCAGGACACCTCAATAAACAGGACACTTTTAGCTGTCCCAAATGCCACAATTTAACCCCTGAAATCAGGACACCTCACTAATCAGGACACTTTCTTCTGTCCCAAGGTGTCTGGATTAGAGAGGTTCCACTGTATATCCATCCACACTGGTGCCAGTAGCATGCAGCACAGCATGTTGTTCTATAAGCTTAGAATTCAAGTGAAATGCTTAAGTGTCCATAAGATGTGACAGTGTACCTCACACCATGGGACCTATGCTCCTTTATATGAAATATTGAGACCACGAGACTAGTTGCAACTCTCTGTTTCCTGTGTTAGCTGTGCTGGTGAAGCTGTGTTGCCCTTACCCTCGTGAAGTGGTGGAGCCACATGACTACCAGGAGGCTACCGAGGTGTCCGCTATCGTCATGGATACAGTAGAGCTCTCTACCACCCATTCTCTGGCAGTAAGTCCATAGCCACACCCCCTAAATCCCTCACAGGTGAACCAGTAATCGCAACCCCTGCAGATCAACTCTAAGGAAGGCTTTCTGACAAAGCTGGGATATCATCGGAAGAACTGGAAGATTCGATGGTTTACTCTCTACAGAAATGAACTGAAATACTTCAACACAAAAGACGATAAGGTCAGACATTATCATCATGATCAGTTAACCCCACCCCCTCTAGTCTAAGACTATATATATATATGATGTCACAGAAAGTTTGAATAGTACATGTACCTTAATTAGTTTCATGTTATTAATTTAAATCCACCAATCAGATTGTAGAAAATGGCTTCCATAGTAACCTCCGGTGTCCATAACCTCTCTCTCTCTCTCTCTCTCTCTCTCTCTCTCTCTCTCTCTCTCTCTCTCTCTCTCTCTCTCTCTCTCTCTCTCAGACTCCACTTCGTGTGATCAACTTGGACGAGGCAAGAGGAGTTGAGAGAGACGATACCATGGGCAAGCCAAACTGCTTCAGGTACACACACCACATGTACATGTAGGTGGATATACAGGTACAGTAATATGAGGATACTCTGAAATGACAACTACACACAACGGGGAGGGCCTGGGAACAGTTGATAAAGTCCAAGTTAGATTGTCCTTTTCTCCAGAATGCTCTTAAAACTAGTGACTGATGAAAGTTATCGGGACCTCTCACTATTCAGGACATGTGTATCCCATGAAAGAATTCTACGTCATGCACATGCCTGTATGGCTTGTATACCTATGAGTACGTATATCTGGAGAAAATAAAGAGATCATGTATCTTCTTTATCTCAGATTGGAGATGCCTTATCGAACATTCTTCATGGTGGCATGTAGTAATGGAGAGGCTGAGGATTGGGTGAAATTCCTAAGATGGAGATTGGTGAGGGGGAGGGAGGAGTGAGACTGGTGAGGGGGAGGGGGGAGTGAGACTGGTGAAAGGGAGGAGGGAGTGAGACTGGTGAAGGAGAGGGGGAGTGAGACTGGTGAGGGGGAGGGGGATGAGACTGGTGTAGGAGAGGGGGAGTGAGACTGGTGAAGGGGAGGGGGAGTGAGATTGGTGAGGGGGGAGGGGAGTAAGATTGGTGAGGGGGAGGGGGAGTGAGACTGGTGACGGGGAGGGGGGAGTGAGACTGGTGAAAGGGGGAGGGGGAGTGAGACTGGTGAGGGGGGATGAGACTGGTGAGGGGGAGGGGGAGTGAGACTGGTGAGGGGGAGGGGGAGTGAGATTGGTGAGGTAAGGGGGAGTGAGACTGGTGAGGGGAGGGGCTATAAGCTGGGAGGGGAGAGTGAGCTGACGGGAGTGAACTGGGAGGGGAGAGTGAGCTGAGGGGAGTGAACTGGGCGGGGAGAGTGAGCTGAGGGGAGTGAACTGGGAGGGGAGAGTGAGCTGAGGGGAGTGAGCTGGGAGGGGAGAGTGAGCTGAGGGGAGTGAACTGGGAGGGGAGAGTGAGCTGCTCAAGAGGCCAAGTATATACATGTATTGACCATTGCTTATGTATCCCTTCCCAGGAGAGCAATTCCAGATAGCCACACCCCTCATCTAGCTGGATGTCTGTGTTGTCCATTCTCCCCTGAACTTCGAACTTTCATCTCACTCAGTTATCAAATTTCTATTTAGTTTTTTAATATCATGAATTGTAGTGATCATACGTTTATTCCCACTTTCACATACTACACAATTATACATACATATATATATATATATATATATATCTTGCTTCAACACCTAATGGCAACCTTCCTTGGGTATGTATTGTTACAAAATGCAGTAAAAATGTAGCACCACAACACCCACGAAATTGGTTCAGTTGCTTACGTAAGCGCGCGCGCGCGAGGCAGCTAGCAGCCCCACCCACTTTACTGTTATTGACATTCCAGTGACAAATTCTTCCAATTCTTCTCATTCCTGTCTACATTCCTCATGTGTTTTATATCGCGTTGCAGCTGCCTGCAGTGCATGAATATGAGCAGCCAGTCACCAGACATTGGTATAGTGTAGTCGAGAGCCATTTGGCGGTCTCTGGATACAAAAGCAGCTGCCGCGAGCTCAAAACAAAAGTTGCTGAAAGAGAAAGCTCAGCTTAGCTGGACCTTCCAGAGCAAGGCAAGTCAAAGTCATTCCCTACACTCTGCAGTAGTGTTTTTGCTGACGTGATCTGGAGTTACTACGACGAGAACTCGTTAAAGGTAGGCTATAGATATATTCCAGTGCTGCATGTCATCTATCAACTGACGTATTCGTGAATGTATGAAAATATAAGAGACTACTAGTACTGTTAGAGCACCTTCAGCTTCTAGACCTCTGGGCCAGGGCGAGAGTTGTTATCAAAACTGTCAACCGAACTTCTGTATAGGTTGTTATGAATATTCACAGAACAGTTTAGAGATCTGGTTGCTAAACAAATCACTTGTCTGTGGTGGTTTATAATGTAATGCATGTTTTATTGTTTGTGCAGAATTCAGGAGTTGTTTGTTGTGATGGACAACAGTTTCTCTGTGGTGGTGGAGGGGGGAAGACCCTGGGGGTTTACTCTGCAGGGGGGGCTGGAATTTCGTGCCCCAATCAGAGTGGGCAAGGTGAGATTGAAGGAGAAAGTGAGTGAAAGAGAGAGTGAGAGAGAGGAAGAGAGGGGGAGGGGAATGCTACCTATAACCACAGGGACAAAGGAAGTGCATGATTCCAAGGGTCTAAGGTACACAGATGTGGTATTAGAAGCATCACAGTATGTCCTGTTTGTCATCATTCCTCACTGTATACTGGGTGGCCTAATTTCAAGGTTCTACTTGCTAACAAGGCAGATTGTCTTGTTAGCAAGAAACACAGCTGTAAGGTATGTTATATTACTAATGAATTGACGAGCCACAACTGGAAGTACATGTAGAGAGATACAAGATTAATTGCACTCCCTTGATGTAGGTACACGTATGAATTGTGCTGTACATGTATTTACATGTTTTGTATATACATGTAGAGTTGTATGCACCATATCATACACAAGTCACCCAGTGAGGGCAATTCATCAGCCCCAGTTAGTACATACATTTTTTGAAAAATGAGCTGGGACCTCAATGAACAGGACCACATATTGTGACTGCCACTAGATGCTGAGTATCCATCCTACAATTCACCCAACAGGCTTTCTTTTTTCTCCCTGACTGAGGTGTTGGGAGATTAGGGAGGTCCCACACGTGATACGTGAGACCACACTTCACACTACTAGAGATATTTACAATGGCATGTACCTGGAGTGTGGTCTCACCTCAATAGAATGTATCCCTGAACTGCTTCCAGCAACCTCACACCATAACAGATACTGTAAACATCATTAGTATACATCCATATTGAACTGCAGGACTTCCCTTCTAGGAACTGTCCACCAGCAACCTTAGATATTGTAAACATCATGTAATATGATTAGTACTGTACATGGATATATACATGTTGTAATTACTGTGGTAGTAGGGATAAGATGCAGTGTACTCACTGTTCAGATGTGTGGTATCTGAAATTTCAGTGGTTTATGGTGATGTGTTGTGTGGTACATGTTGGACGTAGTGTACAGTTATCAACATAACTGTATGTATGCATGTACAGTGGAACCTCTCTAATCTTGACACCCTTGGGACAGAAGAGTGAGGTGTCCTGATTTAATGACTTAAATTGTACGCAAACATAGCATTTGGGAGGGCTAAGTGTCCTGTTTATTGAGGTGTCCTCATTTCAGGGTGTCCTGATTAGAGGGGTTCCAATGTAGATGCTTGGGTTGTGATCAATGTTGACATGAACAATATGTACATGTATACATGTATCTATTTACATGTGTACATGAGGACATTTGTGTGAATGTAATCATGTACCGGGTTTATTTCAGAAAAAGTGACAAGGGGGGCGAACCGCATATACGAGAAATCTTGGGGGGGTAACATGAAAACACGTGTGGCTGTATATGAGGAAGGTCTATTTGACTTAAGGGGGGGGCAAAACTTTAAGGGGGGCAATTCCCCCCTCTCGCCCCCCCCCCCCCCCTAAAAGAAACCCTGATGTACCAGGAAGATCCTGTGAGAGGCATGCTAGATGGCATTAATGGACTATAAGTCTATAAATGGATTAATGTGTCGTGTGACATGCAATTGCATTCCCGTGATGACTTTACTAATTAAATCAAGCCACACCCATTTGTATGAATGACCTGAAGCCAGAGGAGGTAGGACTGAAGTCAATGATGTAATGAATCACTGTAAGGAATGCAATTAGTGATGTACACCACAACCAAACGATGGTGACCTCTCCACTTCGCTAGCAGTGTTAGAATAACTGATACTTGGTAGAGAGAGGAAGAGCATGGGGCAAAGGTGGGTGGAAGTGATAATGTCTGATAATGTAGGAGATGAAGGAATATGTTGTAGACTGGAGTGGGACTGTTGTGCTAGAAGTTTTGTCTAAGCCTGTGGTGATAACATTGTAATGGTAACATTTTTCCCGAGATTTGTGTCTGGTTGTAAGTATACTCCAGAGTAAACGGCATTCCTCTGACTAGCCAGGAATTCCTCTGACTAGCCAGGCATTCCTCTGACTAGCCAGGCCTCACATACATGTATATAACTGGTAGTGTATACCTATCAATATATCGTGCGGCTGGAAAGAGCTGCAATATGAAGGAGACAGTGACTCAACACAGTAAGTGAAGAAACTCAAGGGACATAGGCAGTCAATGTTCAAAGATGGTTGGAGTTGGAAAGAAGGCTGAGCCTGTCTTGGACCTAGTGTGATGCCATAACTGTTGCTGTACCAACAGTGGGTTAGTGGTACCTCTGTCCCTGTGATGGGAGGATGACAATGACATGAATGATGTGTTAACATTTAGTGTGGCATTCGACAAGAGGTACATGTATGTACATGTATGCATACACAGTTAAAACCAATGAAATCAAATGCTAACAACAGCCTTGCAATATGATGGCCCACACCAGACAGTCTGCCACTGGGATTGAGGTATGTGTCTCCAGTGACGGTCGAGGTATGCTTCCTTCCAAGGGTCGTCTACCAAGTTAAAACAAACAGCTGTAAAAATACAATTATTAACTGATATTCATTGCCTGTGTCCTGTGTTCGTTGGCCATGCTGTATATCAACATACATTGTATGTAATGATGACAGTGAAGTGCCTTAAATGAAACTGATGTTTTGATAACTCATCTTTTACTGTCCTCAATTCCATGTTTGAGTACACTAGTTGAGATGCAGAGCATCGTGGGGTGAACTACATGTACATGTAGATCACGTGCGACCTGACCTTTGTTGTGCATCTGCATTGAGTGAGGACATACGAAGTACCAGATAAATTATATATATATATATATATATGCAAGCATAAACCAACCTTATGCTGTAAAAGAATAATTTCAGCATGAATGAAAATAGTTTGCACTTTCCCATTATACCCCATACAAATAAGACACGAAACTCTTCATAACTTTGGAATAGAAAGTCCAATCAAAAATCTAAAAAGATCACTACAATCAGCTTGAACATCATTATTCAATGCTCTGCTTATCTCAAAATGACAAAATGCAGCATGAGGTTGGTTTATGCATGCATGGCAGTGCTTTGCTTGCCCAATTTACAATGTGTCCATCCTCCATGTAATGTGCACCATGTACACACGTATACACAGTAACTGTATACATGTATGTGAGAGGTATATTGTATGGTGTTGACCTACATGTAGTAGGTCCCAAAGATAATGTTTAAATGAGCAAGTCATTGTCCACACCTGTAGACAATAGACATACGTACATTGTACACAGCTGTAAGGTAGGCTATATTTGACCTGTTATGGTATCACTATGGAGCAGATGTATGTGTGTATGGGGTCTATGACAATATACATGTAGCAGTCTTCAGTCCAATGTGTTACGTACCTCTGGACTTGACTGAATGAGGATGAAACATTAGCTGTACATGTAGTATAGATAAGCAGGCTGAAGTGCATGGGAAGGTGTTAGCTCCATCCAAGGTAGCCCAGTGTACTTTATAGAGTTAAATCGGCTAGTGTATAGTGACAATGGAGTCAGCGAGAGAGTCCCAGCCCAAGGCAGTGGTGTTGGCTGGAGATGAGGTCTGTGGGAATGTGGCAAGTATTGTATTGGATGGGATGAGCCTGTGTATGTGATGGAATGTGGAGTTAGGTGGGCAGCCTGTGTCTCAATGGGCTGGGGTGGGCAGCCTGTGTCTCAATGGGCTGGGGCTGGCAATGATTGTATCTCTGTTACTGATATATATATATATATATATACATGTACACAATGTGTGGCTGTTGGTTAGCAAGTACTGCTGGTCAATGTACATACACATGAACATGTATCATGTATAAGTCTATAGCATATTGTAATGATATGTAAACAATACTCTCTCCCTCTCCCCCTCTCCCCCTCTCTCCTTCTCTCCTACTCTCCTTCTTACTCTCATCCTCTATCCTTCGCTCTCTCTCGCGCCCTCTCTCCCTCTCCCCCTCTCCCTCTCACCCTCTCCCACTCCCAGGTTACTCCAGGAGGCAAAGCCGAGAAGGCGGGGCTGATATCTGGAGATTACATCACTGCTATAAACAATACAGAGGTGAAGGGGTTAAAACACCTTGATGCAAAACAGCTGGTTATCAAAGCGACCACTACTCTGGAGTTGTCATGGTGAGTGGGGTATACTGTGGAGCCCCTCTAATTAAGACCTCTGCAATGACACTTCAAAAAACTGGACACCTTTTGTTGCCATGGTCGTGTACTCTCAACCCCTGGTATTAGGACATATCTCACTAATCAGAACACCTTTCATCATTCCTGAGTGTCCAATGGAGACACTAATCAGGACACTCTCTACCAGCCCTGGCCCTCCAGTTGTCCACTGACCATACCTCACTTACTTCTCATTCTGTAGTGCATATTACCTTCAACTACATGTACATAACTACATGTACATGTAACTAGTTGAGACCTTGTTCCAATGACAGCAAATTAAACCAAGCTCTGAACTAGTTATGTAGTGGAAGGTAATGCAATACAGAAGTCATTTTTTGCTTTTTAGGTTTTTTGGCAAATTAATACTTTGTCCCTGTATTCAGCAGTAAATAATCTCGTCTGTTACGGGACTTTAGTTAACTGACCACATGCATTGTGTGGAGGATGGACAGGGTATGATGATGGTGCACCTGTGGTACCTCATTGTGAGTGGAGTGAGCCTCCTGCCAGAGTGAGCCTGGTGAGTGTAGTGAGCCTCCTGCCAGTGAACTCTGCAGCTAGTGCTGTGTGGATCAAGTGGATATGATCACGTAGTTTGATTTATGTTTGTGTGAAGTGTGTGGGCCTCTCCATGGAGAACTCTCCGTGGAGACACAACACATAATAAAAAGACCATCATACACACACACAGTTAGTAAGGTGGGGCTCAGTTTGCTCACCCAACAAGTAAATATTGCCAAATTACTTAATTGCATCTTGTAACATGTAGAGACTCTACATGTACATGTACATACATGTATGTTTACTAGGAATTCAGTTCATGAGAAAGTTTCTGTCGACATGTTGGCTATAAATACAGCTTTATATAGACCTCAGTGACTAGGAATGGACATAACTGACAGTTGTGGAATGCTACTACGCATTGTGAGCGAGCGGGAGCAAACCCACAGTACATGCAAATTTAGAACTCATGTATAACATTGCAGTATGTACAGTGCCCGTCACAATAATATAGAAAATCGGCCCCTTAACATGACTAGGTAGACCTGTTGACATGGCTAAGTAGACCCGTTGACAGGACTAAGTTGGCTCGCTCCCACTCACCCAATTATTGGATACCCAGAATTGAATGTTTCAACCTATAAAATTAAGTTTCTTGTCATTTTCCATTCTCTGATGATGATACTCGTATGAGTAAGTGTTGAAACATTGGAATTAAAGTCAATTATGGGCTGGAGTTATCCATTGTCAGCTACTGTAATACATGTACATAATGCTGGGTTACTCTCCATTGCTATATACCATGTACTGGAGGTTGCCATCCTCATTGCATGTACATACTACTAGTGAAGGCTGTAGTTTCATTCCTGGTACTATAATGTATAATGATGGCATGTAATTACATGTACATAAGTTTATTTTTACATGAAGGTTACTATAAATAGTAACACATACCAACAAGAACTTGCTTCACTGAACACCTAATAATACCTCAAATACAACAGAGAATAAGGAATGGTCATTCCCTTCATGCCACAGTCAATGGAATGTATGAGTTCAGCCTCACTTGGTAGGTACATAGGTGCATGTACACTTTGTGTGTCCATTGTAGGAATAGGTAATAAATAGTTACCCAATGAACCCTATGGTAATTGGACTGTCTGTACCAGTGGAGACTTGCTTCACTGTACCAGTGGAGACTTGTTTCATTGTACCAGTGGAGACTTGCTTCACTGGACACTTATTGTGGCTCAAATTGTACCAGTAGAGACTTGCTTCACTGTACCAGTGGAGACTTGCTTCACTGTACCAGTGGAGACTTGCTTTACTGGACACATATTGTGGCTCAAATTGTACCAGTGGAGACTTGCTTCACTGGACACCTATTGTGGCTCAAATTGTACCAGTAGAGACTTGCTTCACTGTACCAGTGGAGACTTGCTTCACTGGACACCTATTGTGGCTCAAATAAGGTATGGCCATTCACTTCATGCCACTGGGGAATGTGTGAGTTAAGCCTCAGTTGGTAGGTCCATGAAAAGTCATATTGCACTCACTACATTCCACGGAATAGAGCTACACACAAACACCATCTACAGGAACATCTGTCCATTGTAGGAAAATGTAATTACTTAATGACCCTCTAGAAATTAGGTTAATTAGCAGTGTAGGGTGTAGTGTGTAGTGACGGGTGTGGTAGGTAGTGGTGATGTGTGAGTGGTGATGTGTGTATTTAGTGATGGCTCGGTGTGTGTGTGTGTGTGTGTGTGTGTGTGTGTGTGTGTGTGTGTGTGTGTGTGTGTGTGTGTGTGTGTGTGTGTGTGTGTGTGTGTGTGTGCGTGTGTGCGTGTATGTGCAGAGCAACTTGTTATTGCTTGTCCCAAATTGTATAGGCACTGTCTGTGGTGCTAGTCAACAAATACTCGTTGAATGGTATGCATTGATGGCGAACAGAAGAGGCAAGGCTGGTTACGTTTGCACGTAGCGTGCAGGCAACCCTTGGGCCAAAATGCATCATCCGATACATACATACATACATACATACATACATACATACATACATACATACATACATACATACATACATACATAATATAGAAATCCCACGCCAGCTGTACGACTGGTGGGCTCGCTTCACTCACCAATTAACCCTACACAATCATCCAAGGTTAATATTGAAATTCAAATGGTTCGGCCAGTCAGTGGAATGTCTCACTAACTAGGACAGAAGGACTACAATGATATTCCTTTTGTCCCAATTAAGAAGGCATCTTGTACAACACTCAGTGAGACATGCCACTACATTCCCAGGACATGCACTGGTAACTTGTTCCTTTGTATATATTGACCTTTGGACCCAAACCTAAATGCAACAACCATGGAAATAGACATATGTATTCAAAAGATAGCATTTAATATTCACTTCATGTCAATTTGCTTGTCACTTACATTTTTGTATTTGAATATTAATTGACAATGAATTTGGTAACCACAGGTATTGATGTACAAGGAAATACATGTACATTGCATACTAGCTATGTAAGAAGTAGGAAGGAAAGAAAGGCAACCCAGACAGACAAGACATATGTAACCCCTAGACCAGACAGACAAGACATATGTAACCCCTAGACCAGACAAACAGGACACAAAGCACACAGACATGTACGTGTATGGGGTAGAGTTGACTGGTCATAACAGACTCTTCAACCCACCTCCCCAGTTCTCAAGGCTGGGCAGCATTGGTGTTTGGTTGTTTGGTTTTGGAAAGTGCTTTGGTGATGGAGGGTCTTTCTAGTCAATTCTTTTCTAGCTAGTATGCTAAAAACATGTTTTCTCCATGAAATACACAGCGAGGTTCTCTCTCACATCCATCTTCTTTTGTCTTGTCGTCACTGACACTCAGTTTTATTGGTGAAACTAGCTCTTCAGATAATGGAATATTCTTGTAATTAAATTAATTTCCATATAATATATAGTTATTTTAATAATTCATTATACAATACATCTCTAAATTAATCTATTATCACGTCATTCCTTGCCTCATATCATCAGTCAATACCATGTCCTGTGGTATGTAAGGAATGAAATATTTGAGAACACCTGACAACCAGTGAGGGGTGAGGGCCTATATTTAGAGGTGCAATGGCATGCACTGGATGGTTGTGGTGTAGGTATGTCTCCAGCCAGCTGGAACATGGGGTTAAGTGAGTGCAACATGATGTCGATAATTCTTCAAAGGCTCGACTGATTTTTGTTGGATTCCTCCCTACATTCACTGGCTTTTGTTGTGAAGACATAAGTGATAGGAGTGTGCTTGTGTTACTGAGTGGTGGAGATTATGTGGACATAACGGTTGGCGTGCCTGCTAGGGTAGCTAATTAATGTTGTCATGGTGTCTACATCACTACATTACCTCCCACAGATACCGTGTGTGTGTGTGTGTGTGTGTGTGTGTGTGTGTGTGTGTGTGTGTGTGTGTGTGTGTGTGTGTGTGTGTGTGTGTTGTGTGTGTGTGTGTGTGTGTGTGTGTGTGTGTGTGTGTGTGTGTGTGTGTGTGTGTGTGTGTGTGTGTGTGTGCGCGTGTGTGCGTGCATGCTTATGTGTGTAATAAATATCTTTAACATTTCCCTCTCCTCCCTCCCCCCAGCACCAAAGAACCCTCCTCCCTTTTCTCTCCACTGGGGACCAAATCGACCCCCCAGTTCTCCTTCACCTCCCCCCCTTCCCCCTCCCCCACCGGCACACGGTCACGAAGGTCCTCCTTCACCTCCCCCACCCCCATCCACCCTCGCTCCTCCTCCTTCACTTCCCCTCACTCCCGTACCTCCTCGTCCTCCCCGTCCTACAACGGATCCATCCCAGTTCCCGCCCCACCAGCGACCGTCTCCTCTCTGAAGAAGCCCCTCCCACCTCCTGTACCAGTGGCTGCAGGACCAAAGAAGCATGGCAAGGCCGACACTCTTCCCATCACAAGACCCACACCTCCTGTGACGGTATGTGCTAGTAGAACTATAGAGGTGTACAGAATTGCCAAGAGGTGAATATGTCAGACATAACCTATTGTGAGGAATTTGTGATATTTCGTGAGGGCCAACAGCCCGAGGGATGTATCACAATAAACTGCATGTGTGTGTGTGTGTGTGTGTGTGTGTGTGTGTGTGTGTGTGTGTGTGTGTGTGTGTGTGTGTGTGTGTGTGTGTGTGTGTGTGTGTGTGTGTGTGTGTGCGTGTGCGTGTGCGTGTGTGTGTATGTGACCATTGTGTACATAGCTCATCTCCTAGCCACTATAGTAGAGCAAGCAGATACTATTGTACAGCTAGACAAAATGGCAAAATGGTACATGTAAAAAGAACGGTCGATGTTTGGTATAGACACACAAAATGTAGTCTTCAGCTTCACAACTAACTATAGGTGGCTTGCACCTACATGACCTACATGTATTTTAATATATGTTTATGAAGACAGTATCGTATGACTGATTCCTTCACTTCTTCCGGCAGTACAACAGTGAGGTTGGCAATAGCAGCAGTGGTGTCAGCAGCTCTGTCAGCTCAGTAGCCTCTAGCCCCCCACCACATTTGGACAGGGGTCCTCTGCAATTTTCACCAGGTCCCCGTCGACCCCCATCCCCCACTCAAAAATCATCAGCCCACTCTACAAATGGTTTGTCTACACACAGCACATGTAACACACTTGTATACCTCATCCATTTCCATGCATAACGAGCATTCAAATTTGAATCAAATTTGAACTTGGCACTAATTTAGAGAGCACGGGGCTCAAATGTCAACATTACCTCATAGAGGGGAGGGCCAGGGGACAATTCTGTATACATGTACTTCATGTGACATTTTATATCTGCTCCAGAACAAGGTGTGGTGAATGGTGATGCAGCTCCTGATACAGAAAACACCACCAGTGATACTGCTGATGCTGCAACTGATGTAGTCACTGAAGCTGTTGTATGTGTCACCAGTGACACCACTAATGCAGCTCCTGACACTGCAGTAACTACCAGTGACATTACTAATGCAGCTCCTGACACAGACAACACTGCAGTAACCACCAGTGACACCACTAATGCAGCTCCTGACACTGCAGTAACCACCAGTGACACCACTAATGCAGCTCCTGACACAGACAACACTGCAGTAACCACCAGTGACACCACTAATGCAGCTCCTGACACTGCAGTAACTACCAGTGACATTACTAATGCAGCTCCTGACACAGACAACACTGCAGTAACCACCAGTGACACCACTAATGCAGCTCCTGACACTGCAGTAACTACCAGTGACATTACTAATGCAGCTCCTGACACAGACAACACTGCAGTAACCACCAGTGACACCACTAATGCAGCTCCTGACACTGCAGTAACCACCAGTGACACCACTAATGCAGCTCCTGACACAGACAACACTGCAGTAACCACCAGTGACACTACTAATGCAGCTCCTGACAGAAGTGACGCAGTGAACTCTGAAGTTGATGCAAGTCCTTCTGTTACCAATGCTGACACAACTACTACTAATATCAGAGCCACTGATCCTGTTGACACAGCTAACGTGATTTTTGATCAAGTTGACACCAGTAACACAATTACTGAATCAGCAGACGGTGGTAATGTTCCAGTTGGCACCACTAACAATGATGTGGAAGATGAAGAGGGAGAGGAAGAGGGAGAGGGAGAGGGAGAGGAAGAGGGAGAGGGAGAGGGAGAGGGAGAGGGAGAGGGAGAGGGAGGAGAGGGAGAGAGAAAGGATGTTGAGTCCAGCCAGCTCCAAGCAGTAGCAAGTGATCCCTCAGTTCTCTTTAAGTCAGAGGCCACTGCTCGAGCCACTCCTCCAGACCAAAAGAGTGGTATTGACAGAAAAATCGAAGGTTCATATCCATAGATGTAAATGTAGTTCAATGGCCACTGCAACAATTATGTGTAGCTGCATACATGTGCAGTTCCCCAGTTGGTGTTCACCTGCAGCATTGTGACAGCTGCAGATCAGTTGTTCTCAGTTGCAGTACTGTGCATTACACAGTGTCAGAACTAACACCCTCCCCCCTCCCCCTCCCCCCTCCCCCTCCCCCTCCCCCCTCCCCCTCTCCCTCCCCCTCCCCCTCCTCCCACAGAGGCCCGAAGAGCTCGTGATGCTGATCTGAAGGCCAGGGCTCAATCCCTCCTGACTGGTAAACTGGGGTCTCTGATAGGTCCAAAACCTCCACGACCCCTCTCAGCTAGCATCGCTAAACCCCCATTGCCCCCTGCTGCCATGGCTACCAAATCCCCTCGTCCTGCCTCGGCTGGTGTCACCAAATCCCCCCGTTCCCCCCTCTCACTGACTGGCCCCCTCGGAGGGAATCAGAAGGAACCTGAGGATAAAAAGCAACAGGCCCCTGTCATCAAACCTTATCTAGTAAAGAAGTCAACTACAGAAAAATCCAGTGAGTGAGAAAGTGACATGTACTGAAATTTAATCATCTCAGCACCTCCCCTTCCCCCTTATCTCCCCCTCTCCTCCTCTCCCTCCCCCCTCCCCTCCTCTCCCCTCCCAATTTCCCACCCATCTCCCTCCCCCTCCAGACCCCCTTCCTGATCGTACCATGTCCGATATCAAGATGGCCTACCGTATGCCTGGGTGGTACAAGGATATGTTCCAGGGCTTCCAGCAGACAGTGGAGGAGCTGTTCCCTGACTCAGAGTGTAAGGACAGTACATAGCCTTCCAGTGACTGCCCAGTCACCTCTAGTACATGTACACATACTAGAGATTTTAGGTTGGGATGGTTTGCCTTGAGGTGTGTTGCTTTGTATATGTGATTGGCCCACCCAGCTGAGCTGCCTCAGTAGCTCAGTTGGTAGACCATCTGCCTATATAGTAGACAGAATGTCACAGGTTAGAGTCCCACCTGAGGCAGCTCATTTCTCTTTGAAAATGACTGTCTTGGGTGAGTTACATTGTGTTGTATTGCCTAGGGAGTGTCTTGGTCTGATTATTAATTTCATTCATGTATTACTACAGCTTCTCTTGGAGCAGGCCTAAAGGACAGTCAACACATCCGTACTGCATCAAGTGAGTTTGAACATGTAGGATACCTCTCAATCTCCATCTCTTCCTCTCCCTCTCCTTCTCCCTCTCCCTTCCCCCTCTCTCTCCCTCTCCCTCCCTCTCTCTCAGGTCCAGCTGATGTAGAGACCTATGTGTATGATGATCGAGGGCTCAAGGTTCGAAGGTCATCCCTCTCCAAGTCCTCCCCTGCTTCTCCAACTAAGACCAGGCCTCGTTCAGCTCGTACCTCCACCAGTGATGGTCAGTGGTAGAGTTACACATGATTAGGAGATGGACCACACATACTATATACATTGTACAAATGTACATACAGAAGTGCCTATATAGAAAAATGCATGCAATGGCACAATTTGTAACTGTGTGTTTCAAAGACCCCAATCCAGGTTAGTGAAGTGTCCTGATTAGTGAAGTGTTGAATTAAGTATCTTCATTTCATGGATCCAGATTGACTGGTTCCACTGTACACACATTCCAATGTTACTGTCCCAATTCAGGGGTCTGAATTAAGGGGTTCCACTGTACATACACTGTTACTGTCCCAATTCAGGGGTCTGAATTAAGGGGTTCCACTGTTACTGTCCCAATTCTTCCCCAGTAGTACCTGACCCAGTGTATGTATATGACCATCGAGGCCTGAGGGTCAGGAAGGACTCTCTGTCCAGCAGTGAGATAGCTGACCTGGAGGCAGTGCCTACCATTACACTGGACCTGCAGGAGGAAGGTGTGTGCGGTCTTCATGGAAGGTGGCGTCTTCTCATGTGTACCTACATGTATACAGCTATCTTTACACCTGTTGAAGACTGAATAAGTCGAAACGTCGTGTGTATATAATTATAGTTTATTCAATACCTGACACTTATCTAGACTACCCAAATACCTTAGTTTATCTTTTGATAGCAAGAGGTCCTGTAGCTTTTTTTGAGGTCCCTCCCTCATTGCTTCCTTCCATCCTCTGCCTTTCTCTGTCTCCCACTCTCTTCCTCTCTCCCTACCTACATGTACCTACCAACTTCTATTCCTCCCTCCCTCCTGTCCTCCCTCCCTCCCTCCCCCCCTCCCCCCCTCCCCCCCCTCCCTCCCTCCCTCCCTCCCTCCCTCCCTCCCTCTCTCTCCCTCCCTCTCTCTCCCTCACTCCTCTCCCTCCCCCCCCCCCTCTCTCCCTCCCTCCTCATGATTCCTCCAGTGACCACAGCGGATGTCCTTGCAGCCAGTCGCAGGCAGTACTCCATGGACAGTGGCTATGATGACAGAGGTCTCAGGTTGAGGACCGACTCTCAGGGAAATGGGGACACAGACCACGAGGTGGCCAGCCAGCCAGAGGAGACCAACACAGGTGGGAGGAGGGGCTAGCTAGAGTGGGGTACTGCAGAGAGAGACGAGAGAGGGGCTGACTGCATGGGGTTAGGGAGATTGAAATATTGTAGAGATTGAGAGCTACATTGTAGAAGCAACAGGGAATAATGGCAACTACATAGTATATCTTGGCCACAATTATCATATGAGACTAATGTCCCAGCAGTTGAGGTGACTAAGGATGATGTCGTTGAGGCTGTCAGAAAACCCACTGCCTATAAGAGTGACAAATTCTCCACAGAACCTTCCAGGAATTGTGAGTCGACATCATTTGGTCCACAGTCACTCTCTCTTGTACACATGTGGGCTATATTACACTGAAGCTAATAAGCTCATTAGCTTACATCTGCACTCCCACATGCTCTGTTGCACTAAAATGGGTTGTAAGAAGTTAATGTACAAGTTACTGCATGGTGGTCAATAGTGGGTTACCTGACTATGTGTGTACACTATCATTTGGGTGTGGTCCAACCTACATACTGTGTAGGCGTCACTATGACGTCTTAATTGAGTTCAGTGACCTTTACAATAATGACCTTCCATATATGGCTCATTGGTATTTAGTAATTACCGTATATCTAATTTAGCGTACTATTACCGTACTACACTTGTAGACTGGAGTGCTATTGACCAGCAGTTTGCAGAGGAGCAGAAGAAGAAGAGAGAAGAGGAGGAGCAGCAGGTAGGCCAGCTCTCTAGAGCTACGAGGGAGGGGATGACGTAATATAGAGTTGGTCTACAGCTAGGCCTGTATCTACTGTCTTTATTCACTGGAGCTGCTGCAGTAGACTATGTAATTATAGTTCAGTGTATAGCCAGCAATGAGAGCTGCTAACTCTAGTATAGTGTGTGGTGTGTATGTATGGTGGAGGTGCAGTGGGGAGTAGGTGGAGGTGCAGTGGGGAGTAGGTGATGTAATGTGTTAGTGTGGTGTGTGTGTGTGCAGGAGGTGGTCAGCCATCAGCCCCGTGAGGATACCCCTAGCAGTGGTGAGCAGGACAGGATGTCTCACATGCACCCTCTACTCACTGAGGGGCTGGAGGAGGAGAGGTAAGGTTGTGGAGGGTGAGGCAGAAGTCATGCATGTACATATACATGCACGTGTATATGTACATTTGTAATTCTGTGTATTTTAGAGTAAGCATCAATTACATGTACAACACAATATCCCTCTCCTCTCTCCCCCCTCCTTCCCCTCCCCTCCCTCCTCTCCCTCCTCCCTCTCCTCCCCTCCCCCTCTCTCTCTCCCTCCCAGCACTCCCAAACAAGGTGAAGTATTTGACAGGATCGATGCTCAACAGTTACATGGAGCTCTAGAGAATGCTAAAACCCTGTCAACCATGGAAGTAAGCCCCACACACAACCCTCCAGTAATACTGAGTAACAAAGTACAGATTGTGTTAGTGTGAAGAATTCAGTATTGTATACATGTAAATACCCCACATTATGTGTCATGTATTGACAGTGGTACAATGTGATATTGTCATGCTTACATTTCTATACATGGAAGAGTGTGTGTTTGTGATATCAACAGAATTACTAATAGTGTGTGTCTGTATAGTTGTGTGACACACACACACACACACACACACACACACACACACACACACACACACACACACACACACACACACACACACACATGCAGCAAGAAGGTGTTCCATCCCACATGCTGCCATTACAAGCTGGAAAGAGAGAGAAATCAAAGGAGCCAGAGAAACTGGTATGCAACACATACGTATACACGTACTGCACATATATGTATGGATGGTATTGGATGGTGGCCATACATACATGTACATGTATGGTATTCTGAGCTGCCTTAGGGACTCTCTCTCTCTCTCTCCCTTCCCCTAGCCTCCTCCAGGCAAGAAGGGTAGAGCTCTATTTGCCTTTAAAGGCAGAAACGAGAAGGAGTTGACCTTTGAGAAGGGAGATATCATTGACCTCCTTCACACTGTTAATGACGACTGGCTGGAGGGGATGGTCGGACAGACCAAGGGCATATTCCCCACTAGTTATGTGCAGGTAACAGAGGGACTGTAGTGGGCATTGTACATGAAATTCATATTCTCTCTTCCTCCCTCCCCCCTCCTCCCCTACTCCCCCCCTCCTCCCAACCAGGTGATGAGTCATGAAGAGTTACGTGATATTCTGTCCAAAGAGAATGCCCCACTCATGCAGGCCAGGGCCTCGTATGACTTTGAGCCTCAGAGTGAGAAGGAACTCCAGTTTAACAAGGTACATATACCGCTAGCCATGGTGCCCGGGATTTCAGCCTCTGCCGGCCATAGGCCTATAGCCTCTCCTGGTCTTGGGTCTAGCCTTGGGTCCAGCCTCTCCTGGTCTTGGGTCTAGCCTTGGGTCCAGCTTCTCCTGGTCTTGGGTCCAGCAGTAGCTAGCTGTTGGTTTGTTGATTAATGAGCTTTCTTCTCTCTACCAGTAATTATGTCCACAGTGAATTGGGTGGTCTTTAGTTCCACCACCACTGGGTGGGTGGGTGGCCACCACTTACTGTCTACTACCTCCACACACAGCTGCCATCTGTCTCTCATTACATAGCTGCCACCTGTCTCTTATTACAGGGTGATATCATTGCAATAACTAAAAAGATTGATGATAACTGGTACCAGGGTTACCTAGGAGACCAGAAAGGGATTTTCCCATCTGCGTATGTGGAGGTTTTGGAAGGTACACACGTGTATACTGGAATGGAGTTGAATAGATTATTACTTTTATCCTTTCCTTTTGCTCCAAGTCAGCTAGTTCAATTAGTTCATAGCCAGTAGTTCTGCCTGCTACAATGTTCCATGCAAGATGTATGTGCCATCCAATAGATAATCCTTGGCAGTGCATGTGGTCTAGTGCTCACTCCAACTTTATCTGAGAGCTTTGTGATTTAATAAACCCAGTGACGTTGGATGCAGCATAATGATGGTGCTAGTAGTGGGCTAATAGTGCGTAACTTCAAGTGTCTAACCTACTCTCCTCCCCTCCCTCTCTCACAGACTCCTAATAATGAAGACTCTCACTGACCCCCCAATGATATCGTAATGTGGTGTGTGTGTCATGGAATATGTTTCTATATCAATGTTATGGTTTTTAACTTCGTATCAGACTACATCTACATGTGTGTACTTTTGTAAGTCATTGTTAGTTTACTACTTTTGATGTCAATAAGGACTTTCAGTTCATTACAGATTTTCAAAATCGTGATGTGTGTGATTGTTGTATGTAAAACGCAAACCTATGCTAGCGCGAAAAGTGCACGTGATGACCGACCTGACAGCGCAACTTTAAGGGCGTGGCTACTCAGCTTGCAACTTTAATTTATGGGCGTGGCTACTCAGCTTGCAACTTTAATTTATGGGCGTGGCTGCTTAGCTTGCATATGCACACTGAAGCCGCTATGTCGCTCATTGAGTACATTATTGTTGCTCTGTGTTTACTGTTTCTCTATTTCATGAAGATTCTAATAACTGATGCCAACCTCGATGCTTGGACAAAAATCTCTCAGGATAAAGAGCTGGCGAAGGAAGTAAAGAGAAAAAAGGACCAAAAAAGGAGAGGTGGTAACGTTCGAATCCCCCAGAGGATTTCTGAAAGAGAACTGCTCAGCACGGCATGGTTTGGTGGTCCCTGCGGACTGGTGGCCATGTTCGTGAAGAGGCACAAGATAAGAAAGCCAATGTTTCTCCTGGGCTACTGCTGCCGTTGCATTGCGGGAGTATGCCTCGTGTGTGTTGCACTGTTTCTCACTCTGTCTCTTATGTCCTACTGGGCGTCGGTCACATATAGATATAACATTATGCGTTTTATTAAGTGCATTCTTTGTAACACTTCTAACACTAGTATTCTCAAATAGCTAGAATTCTGTGTTGTGACGTTCGAATTACACATTCTTATCTCACTATTCACCATATTTTCCAGTCCAGTCACGATCAGAGTAGTATTTTTTGTCCTGCATGAACGATGTATAACCCATCCCAACTCTATTAAATATGTTTGTGTGGCGCGTAGCTATGACATAGGTGCAAGGACGTAAACATAATCATAGATATACGCAAGCCTTTTTGGTATAATATGTACTTCGTCTATGTGAGGAGTTCTAGATCGAATCTTGCAGAATGCGATTCTGGACATGCGCACTGCATGAGCTGTCTTCATCTAAGATCCTCACTGTACATGTACGCTCTAGTTTTGCCTGATATTGCCAGTGCTGCAGCTATAGCTAGTGTGCCAGCTTCCGAGTTGAATACGTATATATCTCTCCTCAAATGCGCACGAGCACGCGAGCATGCGCACACAATAGAGATGAAATCGAAGTTGAAAATCAATAGCTCCATGATTACAATCAATTGAACGGTGCTCAAAATCGATCATCACACATTACAAAAATAAATCATTACTTCCCTAACTCAGGCTTTGGGGAAACAAGTATTAAATTTACCTGGAGTAATGATGGGAGCGATTGATCATGTGGCCATTTTCAACATCGATCGCTCGATCGTGCATGATGATCGATCGCTCGATTGTGATCGTATGCGTAGATCTATCGCTCGTAAATTACCACGCAGTGACAGCAGTCCCGCTGGGGGAAGAGGTGCCTATTGTTATCGACAAGCAGAGGTAAGCATGTAGGTCCAGTGTGCTGCACAAAAGCTTTTGCACAATAATTAGGCTAACAAATCATGCTGTGGAAGCAGTAATTTAGCTATATACTAATTTAATGATTAATGTATCCAGTGTCTGTAGCAAAGAGATACATCATTACCATGAACTTAATGACAAATTCTCCTCAGGCTCACTGCCCTGCTACACCCCTATGTAAGAGCTGTGCCTGTACCTTACCTTACTGTCAATCAGAAAAATGAAATGAGAGAAGTTCTTACACGTTTGTGCGTGAAAATTTCTCCAAATGAAAATTCCAGTACAAATTGAAAGAACAACAAGTGTCTAAATTCACTTGACTGGCTATATATAGTGGTGCCCTTATTTAGCACTGTTAGTAGCTACCTCGCACTGTGTAGAGCAGTTATGGTTTAAAAATGATGAACGTCAAGCTGTCAAGCTCAAACAACCACCAGCATATCATAATGCGTGGTAGTGGTAGATGAATTCCTATACATGTATTATTGCATGCATGACCAAGTTGGACTCATGTTTATAGTTATTGTTGCCTCATTAGATAGTTATTACTGTCACAGTTTGCACTATAAAGAAACAGTTTTGACTGTTTAAAGGAAGGGGGTGCCGTTCGGAATTTGAAAAGCCACACCTCTTTATTATGTAACTTCCTGCGGCTCGCGCGCGACTATTAAACATGTAATATACGTACGTCGGTTTCCTTGCAAATATCAAGCTACAGGGTGCTCCGAGTCCACTGAATCTTCAGGTAAGATGTAAACTTGATGTACAGTAGCCTAGGCCTATAGTCTCAGGCATAAAGGGGTGCTTGAGCACCCCCCGCAGGGCCGGCGGAGCCGGTCCTGTTGGTCCGGCCGTGGCCGGACAAATTTTTGGCTCTCTAGGAATGCGCATGCGCATTAATGCCTGCTGACAATGGATGCTTGGTGTCGTAGTTGCTGAAGTTACCTTGACAAATGACATTCCTAAACGATGACATTCGTACAGCGTGGCACAAGGTACTTACGTACGTACGTACGTACCTAGACTACGTACACATTGGCCGAGATACGGACCCTACCCTAGTACCTTTTTTTCTTTTTTTTTTTGAAACAAATGCTCAATAGCCCAGAGGTGGGCTAGTTTGAAGAGCACGACAAGATAATTATACGGAAATAATGCAGTAGAACAATAGTATGCACTATAATATTATGTATAGGTAATAGAGTTATTTAATTAAGTACTTGAAATAGGAGAGGGAGAGAGATTCTTTTGGAGCAGGAGGAAGAGAGTTCCAGAGAGAAATGGATGTGGGGAAAAAGGAGTTTTTGAATGATGATGTGCGGCAGCTGGGGACGAGAAGGTTGTTGTGATGGTGATTTCTGAGGGAGTGGCGTGGAGTGGGTTTGATTTGGAGAGGGGAGGAGGGATAGTGGCAACGACTGTTGAATATTTTATAGAGAAGAATAAGTTTTGCGTGTTTGCGTCGAGAGGAAAGTGGGAGAAGGTTAGATTGCTGAATTGCAGAGGGTCGGAAGTGGGAGGCGAGTTTGAGAGCAAAACAGATTCAAGGCGGCGGGAGAGTTGGGACGATGATGGTGGGTCCCAAACAGTAGAGCAGTACTCTAAATGAGGGCGGACAAGGGAAGTGTAGAGACGTAGGATGGTAGAAGGTAAGGAGTGTGGGTAAAAGTGGCGAAATATTAGGCCTAGTATTTTGCGAGCTTTGCGACAAGTGGAGAGGATGTGAGTTGACCACGAAAGAGACGCAGTCAGGGTGACACCAAGATAACAGAAGGAGGGGACACGATTGAGGGGAACTTTAAGGAGGGATAGAGATGGAAAGGAGTCAAAGCAGGATGGAGATTTACGGGAAAAATAAATATATTTGGATTTCGAGGAGTTGAGTAGAAGAGATTTAGAAGATAGCCAGGTAGAGATAGTGTCTAGGTCAGATTGTAGACTGGAGAGATCAGAATGAGAAGAGATTGGGTGAAAGAGAAAGATATCATCTGCGTATAGGATAAGTTGAGTTGAGGGTGAGAGAGGTAGGTTGGTGAGACCGTTTATGTATAGGATGAAAAGGAGTGGTCCAAGAATGGAACCTTGAGGAACACCAGATGAGATAGGGAGGGGAGGAGACATTTGGCCATTGACAACAACACGTTGAGATCTGTTGAGGAGGTAGGAGTGGATCCAGTTGAGTAGGTGAGGAGGTAGAGAGACAGAGGAGAGTAGGTCAAGGAGAGGTATGTGGGGGACAGAGTCAAAGGCCTTTCGGAGATCTAGGAATACTCCACAGACAGCAGGGTAAGTTTCGAGAAGAGAGAGGATAGAGTGAGTGGAGTGGATGAGAGCAGTAGTGGTAGAGCGGTTTGGTAGGAAGCCGAATTGCAGAGGAGAGAGGAGGTTGTGGGAGAGACTGAAATGAAGAAGAATGGAGTGAATGTGTTTTTCTAGAAGTTTACTGATAATAGATAGTAAGGAAATGGGTCGGAAATTGTTGGGGGAATTGGAGGGAGGAGATGTTTTGGGGATAGGAATAACAGAGGAAGTCTTCCAGTCCAGGGGAACTAGGCCAAGAGAGAGTGAGAGATTGAAGATATAACAGAGAGGGTAAGTGATGAAGGGGGTGGCTGCTTTCAGCATTTTGGTAGTGATCAGATCAGGGCCAGAGGCAGTGTTACTGGCTAGGGACCTGATTAGCACAGCAATTTCTTCTTCAGTGCAAAGGAATTCGTCTGGGCAGCCACTGGTGAGGTCGAGGGGGGGAATTGGAGAAAGGGGAGGCATAGTTGCGTTTTGACATGACGTGAAGAAATGGTTGAGGCAAGTTGCTTTGTCTGCATCAGAGTTGATCACAGAGCCATTTGAGGAAAGAGGAGGGATATTGGAGGGATTTTTACGTAGGGACTTAACAAATAGCCAGAATTTGGAAGGAGGAGCAGAAGAGAGAGAGCTGAAGAAGGTACTTTTGTCCTTCTTCAGTTGAGAGCGGATAGAGTTGCGAAGTGATCGGTAGGAGGCCATGACAGTTGGAGAGGAGGAAGATTTGGCACGCTGGTAGAGACGATGGCGCTTGCGCATTTTGCTGGATATAGATCGGCTGATCCAGGGAGGAAGAGGGTGTAGAGGAAGGAGTTTGGTGGGAATACATGTGTTCATGATGGAGAGGAGGTGAGATTTGAAAGAAGACCAGGAATGGTCTAGATCAGGAGAGAGTAGAGCATCCCAGTCAGTGCTCTCAAACAGCTGAGCCATAAGAGGAAGGTCAGCCTGCTTATATAGCCAGATGCGGCGGCGGGTGGGATTGGAAGGGGTAGGACTGCGAGAACGTTTGGGGAGATGCAGTGAAATCAGGATAGAAGCATGGTCGGAAGACAGTACTGGAGGTTATGGCCACATGTTCACATTGACCAAGTTAGAACTCAGAAAACCACAAACTGAAAGTATTATTTAAGATTTCCTTATATACACAACCAATGGGAAACCATAGCCATCTCTATATACACAGTACTACCGTACTGTGTGATTAAGAATGGCATTAACAATCAGCATCATTAGCGTAATTAGCAGTGCAAATTTAGGAAAAATTTGCGCGCGCGCGCGCGCGCGCCATTACAGCCCCCATGCACTTCTAACGCCCCTGAAATTTGAGTTACCTATGCACGTATATACTGTAAAGATGCGAGATTGGATGATCCATGCATTCAACACAGAAGACGCTATGTCGCTCATTGTGGCTCTGTGTTTGGAGGGGTTCTTTCTCTGTTTCGTAATCGCAGCTAACCTTGAGGCTTGGACAAAAATCTCTCGGGACAAAGATCTGGCTATGGAAGTAGAGAGAAGAGAGGAAGAAAGAAGGAGAGGTCGTAATGTTCAAATTCCTCGAAGGATTTCTGAAAGAGAACTGCTCAGCACGGCATGGTTTGGTGGTCCCTGCGGACTGGTGGCCATGTTCGTGAAGAGGCACAAGATAAGAAAGCCAATGTTTCTCCTGGGCTACTGCTGCCGTTGCATTGCAGGAGTAAGCTTATGCCTGGTGTTATTAATTGCACCGTCTCTTCTCTTTCTGTTTCTGCTCTGTAAGCTTGTGTCCTACTTGTCGTCACTCATGACATGATGCATTTTGCTGACTGGTGGTTGTTTCACTTTCTATAACTGCACTTCTTCTAACACTCTAATTAGTTCTTTTGTGTTGTGACATTGGACATTTAGACCTCCCCACTGTCCATTGTCTATTTGATTTCACCTGAGCCACGGAAGTTGCTGAGGTTTTACGTGCTACGCAAGCGTGCGTCATTTTGACAACTTCCTGCATGTTTGCGGGTAGTGGTATGCGCAGGTAACTGGAGGGAACCGTGCAGCAGTGCTGAACGCTACGAGAAGTGCGTATTGTAGGCTTGGTTAGACCGAAGACTAGGGATAAGTGGCTAAAGGTGAGACATGACGCTGGAACACGTTGATCCACGATGTCATAATTCACTTGTACCGTTTAGACTGCTACGCTACATCTCATTGTAAATATAGCATTACTAACCTAAGAATCCTTGTGTCGTCCGGGTAGCCCCTCTTTCTTGCTGATTTTCACACCAGCAAACGCTTTAAGCGCGTAAGAAGGCTAACGGCGCGTATGGTTGAGGTCACGCGCACTACATTCCTCGCGGTCAATGGCATCTCCATACTTTCCTTATGGGACATACAGCTATCTTCGGAGTGGTAGGGATTCAGATTTAGTGAGACCTATCACTAGACGCGGCAAACGCGAGGAATCTAATGGTACTTTTTATTTTGAAATTGGGTGAAAAATAAGAGAGTTATTGCCAAAATTCGAGGGCTCAGGTGCTGAGAGAGCAGCTAATTATACATCATTATTAATTTTAACATCATTGAGAAATGTAAAGCAGACATTTTTGCTAATGATACATACAATTGGAGAAGGGTACTTGGTGGAAAAATGAATAATGACTTAGGCTACCTACCACTGGTGTATATTGATGGCTACATTGATGGATATGGATCAGTTGAAAGGGCTGTTGATGAGGTAGTTAGAGGAGTTGTAGATCCAATACTCTGTGAAAGACTCAGTTGGTTCATTAATTGCTGTAATGACAAAGATGGGGAAGATTCAAACAAGTGCTACTATAAGTTTCCTGGAAGTTATGTAGAGGATAGCAGTAATGTGTACCATGATGTACAAATTAACACACGAAACATATTCATATTTTGGGTTCTCTGAGAAGGTTGCTAAAGTGGAACAGATTAGTGATCGCACGTCCTATGCTGCTATCTCTGGACCACTGGGAAAAGTTAAGAACCTACTTATGTTTACAAATGCACTAGTTATCAACAAGGCTCGCTGGATGGCAGCAGATGAGGAGAAAAAGAATGCTATAATTGCTTTTGTACAATACTTCCAGAATACTTCTCTTCCCTATAATATTGCAATGGGGGCCGACCTTGAGCCACCTCAAGTCCGTTACCTCCTCCAAGCTACAGAGGAATTTTACAATATGACAGATAACATCATTTATCAGGACCTATTCTGGTCCCTTAGTAGAGCTGTGGCTGTACCATCCCTTACTAGCTATCAGAAATATGAAATGAGAGAAGTTCTTACACGTTTGTGTGTGAAAATTTCTCCAAATGAAAAGTACAAATTGAAAGAACAACAAGTGTCTAGTTTGTATAATTTTTGTAAATTCACTTTCCGCACATGTGAATATAACATGCTTGAAGGTTGACTGGCTATATATGGTGGTCCCTTTATTTAGCACTGTTAGTAGCTACCTCGCACTGTGTGGAGCAGTTATGGTTTAAAAATGAGGAACGTCAAGCACAAACAACCACCAGCATATCGCATAGTAGTGGTAGAAGAATTCCTATACATATATATGCATGCATGGCCAACTCATGTTTATAGTTATTGCTGCTCATTAGTCAATAGATAATTATTATTGTCACAGTTTGCACTATAAAGAAACAGTTTTGATATATCAGGACTGTAAAATACAGTGGCGTAGACAGGATTTAAAGGAAGGGGCTATATATATAGCGCTTCGGAATTTCGGCCGGAAGCCGCACCTCTTTATTTTTGTAACTTCCTGCGGCTCGCGCTCTATATTTAGCTACAACCAAAACGAAATGGTGTGGCAGACTGACGGATCTTAGCTGGTGTGCAATTTTACTAGTTCTGGTCTTTATCTTATCCTATATTGGCTGGTTAGCCTACTGGAATTATAAAGCCTGGCAGAATGTGAGGGATGATAAAGAGAAAGCTGAGAGACACGTCTATCGTACACCTGAAGAAAAATTACTGAATGATGCATGGCTGGGAGGAATCGGCGGCTATTGGGCACTATCTCGTTTCGATCACAAGACGACAAAGAAATATTTTATGACCGAATACTCTCGACGGACCGAATATTGTGTCATGGGTCATATACTTGTTGCTGTTATTGTCGCTCTTCTGGCTATCTGCGGGGGGTTGGAAATGGCGTGTGAACTCTTACGTAGCAACATCAGACATCTAGCTAGTGTAAAATAATAAGGCCCAGGACCGTTATTGCCCTACTAAGCTTATACTAGTCTATAGCTAGTTTGCATTTTTCCTCGGAAATGTTCTCTTTCGATTCCCTCTCCTCCCGCTTCCCCTCCCTCTCCCCTAGTGACGTTAATTTGTAGCAATTAAGTTAGGGGCGTGTCCTGCGTGGTATAATATTGTCTCATTACGTACAGCACTACGTATGATGAGTACCTTATAGAAATATTTTACCAGCAACACTTTAAGGGAGAAATAAAGACTAGAAATGAAGACACGAAAGATGTGTACGTATTATTCTGTGAGCCTACGTACGTCTATACGTCTATACGTAGATCTACGCAGCTGAAGACGAGGCTGAAGAATGATGCTTTTAAGAGCTCTATTGAATCTACACTACGTAGACAAGTGGGAGTCTACTCATGTACTGAGGTTAAATTGCACTGTGGAATGTCCTACTTAATTTATATCACGCTATAAGCTTATATGGTTACGCGAGATCGGCGCAGTGAATGAATATTCTGATCCCCATGGGAGGTGGGCGTGACCAATTATATTCATAGGCATACAGACGAGTTAGCACTAAAACGATCAACCCAAATCTACTACATACACCGGCCATCGATTGCTCCGTCAAGGACTCATATATACGTATACATGGTGGATATACTTTCAGAGGTAGGGCGTCCACTTGTCAGCGAATGTTCGAAGGTAGTGAATATACGTAGAATACGAGATGAACGAAGCTACCATTGACTTTGTGTCTGGATGTATCGGAGGTTAGCACGCGTCACAGTAAATTATTTGTTAACTACATGTTAAATCATACACTTATGGAGAGAGCAGCACTATAAAACTTTGATTACCTCCATATTATTAGCATACAGCATTCATTTTGTATGTAGTGTTATTGCTGACAATGCACATATATATTTCCTATAGACACAAGTTTTTATTGGTGACTCAGGCATAACAGATGAAGAGAGAGTGACTTCTATCGGGAATCGAACTCGACTTGAAGTCCCAGTGCACTAACCACTGAGCCACGACTCCCAAGTAAAAGTGGTTAGTGCACTGGACTACCAGTTACTGATCTTGAGTTCAATTCCCAGTGGAAGTCGGTCTTTTCTGCTTTCTCTTCATACATTATGCCTGAGTTATCAATAAAAACTCTATAGTACATCACCAGGCAACACCAGGCATCACCAGGTGACCTCCTCCTATATACACAGGTATTGCAAGTGTCACAGGTTGTCATCCATTTGACACTGTCAAGGTATGTGATTATATGGAATCTGCCATTAATCTCAAATGAAAATTGCCAATTATACAGTTGTGTTTGTTTTAAGTATTGTCAAAGCCGTCATATAGTTATGAATGTACATATATACTCTAGTCAGCAAAATGATGAATGGAGTAGTACTCATGTGACTATACAGTCACTAAACATGGAATTCATGCACTGAGACATATAATGAAGTTGATACTGTCTATAACTACATTCCTGTAATATAATAAATATAATAGATAAACATTGACACCCTCCATGGTATGTGTTGCTGGTTTCTGTTTCTCTCCAAATTTCTTATATGACTTATATATCATCTTGTTCACATATCTACATAATGAGGTTGTCTATTACAGTATATATAGGACATGAGAATATGATTTATAGGAATACTATTTACTTAGTCATACAATGGACTGGGGTTGTCTGCTTTTCGTGTCATATTTACTGTTGTATATACAAGATATAGTAAATGCATACAATGTTTTAGTTTATGTACCCAATCATCTTTATTGCAGTGTAGGATACAGTCCCAAGGTTCTGGAGATATACCAGTCAGATACAGAAATGGCTGGCACTGCTTTTTTGATACATTCAAGACAGAAGGGGTATGTATGGATATTATATTGCATCTTCCTCATCTTTAAATTAGTTACAGGAGCCAATGTCAGTGACATCATATTCACTATTTCATTGCATGCTCACTCTCAGAGAGTTGGTCAATGTAGGGATGGTGCCAACATGCCTGTCAGCCTTAGAGTGATGCTAAGTATTGCCAACAGGGGGATTCCCTTACAATGTGCCCTAGCCAACCCTTCTTCCATAGCAATGTAATGCACTGAATGTGTGATGAATCTCATTATGTTGGCAATGCTGAATATGAATGGAGTCTTAAAAATGTAATGGCTCAGAACTCAGGAATGCTGTGTTTATAATCTTGCCTTTAGCTTTGAACACTGTGTTTATAATCTTGCCTTTTCTCACTGCAAAAAATAGTGTCGTTGTTTTGATAAGCTGTGTGGCTACCTCATGCAATTTATATAAATGCTAAAACCTCCCTTTTTCAACTAGTGCATGCTGCTCCTGCTAGGCCATATGTGTATGGAGCAATGTAGTGTGTATGTAAAGGTTGTTCCTGTTGCAACTCTAAGGTAAGCACACCTGCTGGTCAAAGCAGCCATACATTATTTTAACAGTGCATGATAAAAATATCAAATACTGCTACAATGACATGCGTAAAATTGCTAACCCCTCCCGCACCCCCAACCCGATTTCTCCATCTTCTTCTTCTTCTTCTTCTTCTTCTTCTTCTTCTTCTTCTTCTTCTTCTTCTTCTTCTTCTTCTTCTTCTTCTTCTTCTTCTTCTTCTTCTTCTTCTCCTCCTCCTCCTCCTCCTCCATCTTCTACAGTCTATAGCTACCACACAATTGGCCACATACTCACATGTGCAGTGCCTTTGGTCAACAGAATCTTCATAGTACATAGAGCCATTCCTAACTGAGTAGATATAGTACTAGAAAAGTATATAGTAACATAGCATCTTATGGGGTTACATATGTTATTTACTCGCCCTTGTTTCTTATGCCATTATCCCTGCCTCTACCTTTACTAAAGTCTCTACCTAGCTACATCCCTTTTTTTACTCTTGCAAAATACAAACAATTATATTAGCCTTAGAATTGGTGGTAAAGAAGTTTATTATCTTGTCATAGTTCTAGCTTAAGAAAATGATTGCATTTGTTCAAACTCATTCAAGATATGACTGGTAAAAAGTCGATTGAATTTGCAGTTGGTTCATTGCCTTATACGGTCCATCCAAAATACATCTCATCTGTGCAAGCTATATCTTAGGCATTCTGACTTTTAGCTTTCAACAGGAGCAAATATACCTGTGAACAACTAGGGTCATATACAAATCAGTGTACTACTTAATTCATTGCATGCAACTCATACAACACTTGGCACAATATATACTCATTGCATATATTGATCTTTTAGATGAGAGGACTGTATAAGGGAGTACTCCCTCCAGTATTGATGCAAAGTGTCATTAATGGCATAGTGTTTGGTGTGGAGGGACCCACACGTCGATTCCTTCATCCCAGAATCAAAGGTGATGGAGTAATGAAGGAGATAAAAGTTGGATGTCTTGCAGGGATGGCTGGTGGGTTTGTTCAGAGCTTTGTATGTGCTCCAATGGAACTAGTGAAGCTCCATACACAGCATCAAGCAATGGGGAAGGCCTCGTCCTACAGAGGAAATTGGGCCACTTTAAAGAGCATCTATTACAGCAAGGGCATCCCTGGATGTTTTCAGGGATTATGGATTACTGTACTTCGTGATACTCCAGCATTTGCTACCTATTTTGCATCATATCATGGACAGATGCACTACATATCACGTCGAAAAGGAATATCTCGAGATGAACTGAGCAAAATTCTCCTCTACCCATTTGTGTGTGGTGGTACAACAGGGATCATAACATGGAGTGTTAACTACCCTGTGGATCTGGTGAAGACCAGGATACAGCTGGATGGGGCAGATGGTGCTGTGAGGCAATATCGTAATTCGTGGGATTGTTTTGTGAAGGCATGGAGGGAGGGAGGTGTGAGACTTCTGTATCGTGGTCTAGTTCCCTGTTGTGTCAGAGCATTTGCTAATAGTTCATGTCTGTTTGTGGCTTATGAGCTATCAAAGAGAGGTCTCCACAGTCTCTGTGGCAGCAAAAGTGAACCATGATGACACTGTTACCAGTCTGTCGTGTGATCATGCTGGTAACTTATATATAACAATACTGGCTCTTCCCACAATAGTGGGTGTGTGATCAACCTAGGGCAACTAATTGAGTATTATACATAGAGTGGTTGTGTGTTTATTAATTTTATTCTGTAGCTACTAGCAACTCACACTTTTCACTAACAACTCTCTACGTAGGGATGGCGCAAACATGCTCATGAAGAGTAACAACATTTTTATGAAAATGATTTTACTCTTTTATGTCAGTTTTATATTCACTGTTATATATATATGCAGGTTATATATACCCAAAGTTTTTCTCTCTCTATATATTAATATATATGCGTATGCATCAAACTTGTATTGTACGCATAAAAGTGTTATTTCGATAATGTAACGAGGGGAGAATTAACATTAAGGTTATATCAACCATTACAATGTAATATAATGTAGACAGTCATTGTATTTGTGTTGGTTACACTATAGTTCATAAACTAGGAGATGAGGAGTAAGTGTTAGTGGTCTGCTGTGCTGTAGGTTGATCGAGACCCATTAACTTGACCACTTCATAGGCCGCATTAGTACTGGCTGGAATATCAACTTCTGAATCACTTTCTGGACATTTGCACTGGAAAGAGTTGGTGGTCTGTTGTTTTGTAGGTTGATGGACAGTATAAGACCCTGACGTGGTCAATTCACAGGCAGCATTAGTACTGGCTGAATTATTCTCTGGACCTCTGCACATGAAAGAGATCATTCACCATACAATGAGGAGTTGGTACATTCTGTATTGTATAATGCATGGGGCTGTAGCTGTTAAAACTTTCATACTTCTTTTGTATCTCAGTGGAGTCATTTCTTCTGCGGTTTCTCAATACCAGAACTACTACCACAATGCTGGTGCCTGCAATAATCAGTACCACTACTACTGCTAGTCCACCAGTAACAGCTGTCATGTAAACATCACTCTGAGAATTCTCTAATAGTGAAATAAAGAGTACAAATACACATATTCATTGTAAACACCAATGTTCACCAGTAGTCTGTGCAGTGATAGGATGACTGTAGACTCCAATACCACCACTATTGACTGCTGCCACTTCAATGGAGTAGGTAGTGGATGACATCAGACTTAAGATAGTGGCCTCAGTGACATTGCCTCCTGAGACATGTACAATCTGTGTACTCTTACTGCCCTCTACTCCATACTGTATGGAATAGCCTGTTATGTTTCCATTGCGGTGGATGCAGTCCACAGCTCTCCACTGGACAGTAATGCTGGAGGAGGTCACTGCAACAACTCCAACAGAAGTAGGAGCAGCAGATGGCTCTGTATGGAGGGAATCAGGCTCTTTCACTTAATCCATTCACTCTATATAGCTCTACCACTTACTGTATTCCACTGTATATATGGTCACAGGGTTACTAGATACAAAGCCAGCTAAAATAATGGGACTGACAGTGACAGTGTAGCCAGTTCCTCCTCTCAGATTCTGTATGGTGTAGTTGGTAGAGCTGACAGTAGTACTGCCACTTAACACTCCACCAGGGCACTCATCTGACATCCATATCACCTCATAGCTGTCCACTGCTGAGTCACTCCAGGACAGTGAGATCCAGGAAGTGACTAATTCATTAATTACTGTTACACTTGGCTTGGAAACTAAAGGACAATGTCTACATAATATATGATACATGGAATTGCAATTCTACCTACCCAGTGTGACATTGAGGAATACTGTATGACTGAAGAAGTGTTGTGATGTGGCCACTATGGATATCATATAGATGTCTCCATTCTTAAGACCAGTCAATAGGTAGTTGTCTGTGGAGCCATCACTAACATCCTCACTGCCACTGCTGCCACCACTAAAGTAGATCTTGTACCCAGTTGTATCCCCCAGTGGAGTGGGTGGGCTCCAAGACACTCGGATACTTGTGGGACCTTCCTGGACTGCTGTCAGGTTAGTGGGAGCTGAGGCAACTGGAGAGAGAACAAAATGCACCAGGCACAGCACATGTACTGTTAAATTTTTGGTGTTCCCACAACACCTTTTGAAGTGTCCCTCAGACTGTGTCTCAGTTGGACCAGAGTTTAGGGAATCAGGATTCTATCCAGTGGGGGGGGGGGGGGGGGGGGCAGGGGGAAGCTTCCCCCCCAAACACCCCAACTTCTCCCCCAAACATTCAAGCTTCCCCCACTGTTAGTGTAGCTTGTATGCATGCAGTAACCTAGTCTATTTGACTTCATGTTTATTTGTGCACCCAAGAATGTTAATAAACTGGCTCTTCACACTAGATTGCATCTCTTGCAATGCAAAATTCCAAATTTTCCAGGGGAGGATGCCCCTAGACCCCCCTACTCTGTGCTTGGTGCTCGCAAACCTCACAGCTTCCCCCCCAAACCAAAAATCCTAGATAGAACACTGGGAATGGTGTTAGAAGCAGTGACCCTATATATAGAGAGTTCAAGTGCACTCTCTTACAAGTGTAATGCCTGAGGCATGTCCCTGAGGGCGTACCTTGAGTTTCTTTTGTAATATTTAGTTTCACATTCCTGCTATCTTTGAAGCTTTACCTTGAGAAATGACATATGGTATCTTACTAGCTATAATGTCTTGATGTTTTACCAAGATAGAGCTTCCAAGTAGGCTTTTAAAGTTTCAGTACAAAATTGCTTAATTTTCAGTATTTTAGAGCTGCTTATTTTAGAGCTGCTGCTTACATATACATGCAGAAAGAACAATAAAGTGGAAACAATGAACACCTCTGTAGTACTATGTCTAAATATTTGCCATTATAGATGCAGGTGAGTCGTATTCTCTAGCTTATGATTATGTGCAAATGGCTTCCACTAAACTATACCTCTAACAGTGTAAGTAGCTGAATCTTCAGATGGTTTGTCATTAGCCACAGTACATGTGTAGAGTCCTCCCAGTCTCCCAGTCACAGTCAGGGTGTGGGTGTACTGTGCAATGGTGGCATTGTTCAATACAGTCATCTTATTACCCATGGCAGGGCCAGAGTCTCTGGTCCAAGTGACAGTGGTAGCAGGTCCACCAGTGGAGATATGGGTGAGGGTGAACTGAGGACTGGCTCCATTGAGGTCAGAGTTGATGGTCAATGTTAAATCTTCAGATATTGTGATATTGCCTTTAAAAAATATTTTATGATAAAAGATGTAGAGAGCAGGAGGATAGTTATTGTGTCATAGAAGTGTGGCTCTGCTACAATATATACTGCTGTAAATTTCAGTCGTATGAGTATTGTGAATAGTTCATGATGTACAATTGACATGCAGCCCATTACCACACAACACGGGGCTGGCCCTAATATAAAATACTATAGTCAACATTATTATGGTGCCA
This sequence comes from Theonella swinhoei, assembly GCA_963970385.1. Taxonomy (NCBI): domain Eukaryota; kingdom Metazoa; phylum Porifera; class Demospongiae; order Tetractinellida; family Theonellidae; genus Theonella; species Theonella swinhoei. Next base: position 5,776,651 of record OZ019951.1, on the reverse strand, counting down.
GGTGTTTCAATTGCTGTAACTACAGTCCTCATCAGTGGCATGTGCAAAAGGAGACAAACAGTAAATGAAAAGGACAACATTGAGACACAGATATCATATAATATATCAACATATATCTATCTTACTTATATCACAATGAAACTGAATCAAGTAAATAAACTTTGCCTTGCCTAAACACACATAGCATTAACTGACCTCCACTAGTGTACAGTCCAACATACACTGACTCTCCCAGTGATTGATCACTATCATCATGAACTGCATTAGTTGCAATAGTACAGTGATATATGCCAGATGTAGGTCCATTAGCATCACGATACAGGTCAACACGCTCATATTCACGCTCCATGTAAAGAACACCTCGAGAACTAGGGAATGGCAGTCGAGTTCCATTAGGGTAATGCCAGTCTCCACGATGTATACCATGGTCAGCTCTACAACATGTACTCAGGTCAGTGTGACACTTGACAGTATTACTATCATTGCCACTCTTATCAGTCCCCACTAGACTGAAGTTGATATAGGAATTGTTGGGTAGAGCATGTCCCATGAAGGAGACATAAGGAAATGTCAGAGAGTGGACCTCCACCAGAGACCAGAGGAGACACAGCAGTAGGAGAGGTGGGAACTTCATTGGGCACTATAGACCTATACAGATTGTATAATACAGTACGTTATATGTATGCGCTTATTTTAAACATTAGGTGTGGTTACCTCAGTTGCAACCTAGCTAGTGCAACATAGTTATTTTTTGTCACTACAACCTCCCAAGAGATATGTAGGATATCCTGATGTCTCTATATCTCAAGTGACAATGATACTCCTTGTGTATTACCTTATCTCACAGAGGAAGTCATGTACACAACCCCACTCTACTATACACTGCAAAAATTAAAGGTTGTTTTAACCATTCAGTCATTATCTTAGTTACAAATTGAGTATAGGCCTGTATTAGCATAGCCATTATTGAGTTTCCCCTCTCCTCATTACGTTAATGAACAAGGAATGTAGTGGCAGTAGTAAATAATGCATAACTTAACATGAAACTGAAATCACAACAACCTTTATTTACTCTTTGTAGTGATGCATGCACTGCATCCTACTGCTTCTAATTTCTTTGTTTGTGAGAGATGAATCACTTCTAATTTATTAATTATTACTACATACATTCCTGTGTTGTCATGGTGTTTGTTGCAAACAAGTTCCTCTTATCGCTAGTAGGTGGTAGTTTTCAGAAACTGGGTTACTCATAGCTCAGAGTTTGTACTCATTAGTGGCTGCCTATACTCCAGTTGCAACTCGAACAACCACAGAAGGTTTCAAACAACCTTTAAATTTTTACAGTGTACTTCTGCATTAAAATGTTATATATGGAGCGAGTAGCTCATACTCATGTATGCAATCAGATATATTCCATAATAATTATATATGTCTTTTGAATACCAAGACAGGTTATAGTCATGTAATGCAACTGAGGTGACCACACACACTGGTCAAAACAACCACCTCTTTTTTGCAGACGTATACAGTATAACTACAATATACAAAGCTTCATACACTTTTAGGGACTCACCATTCAAATGCGCTTTTCAAACTCGTGCAGAATTCGAATCTATGGACTGTTTAGACTGCAACTGCAGGCATAGATCTTCGTATGTGAATTTTTCCAACTGGCAACTGTATCGTCAACTGCAACTTCGTGGGGTACCTTGAACAGTGCTGCTCGAAGGTGCGTTACATTGCCCATACGAATATAAAGTAAACAGGTGTACAAGACAAGGGAGTAGTCAACAAATACACCCATTGCCATTACGTCACTACGTTACATACACGGAAAATATTTTATTCCTCTACACTCGATTTTAATTAACATGTTCTTTAGGCGAGTGCGCTAAATTATGCGCATCTCCACGAGGCATTATTGGGAATGCCACAGTCTCGCCGAAGGAAAGTGATTAGTCTACCGGTGGTGTTTTTGTTACCGACAAGCAGAGGTTAGCAGGTCCAGTCCGGGGGATTTAAGCACAAATCTAGCTTTATAGACTAGGGTGTTGGGCGACGAGCCTTAAGGGAATTTCCCATGGTTGAAGCGTGCTTTTATTTTCTCTTCAGTGTTCATCTCTTTATAAACAGAAACTAGAAAGATTAGTAATATCCATTCACTGCTTCTAGGCCTTTGTTAATTGTACCAAAAAGAAGACCTATTTGTATAACAGATTGCACGACAGCTGAAGACGAACATCAGCTACGTACACCACTGCATGATAGTGAATCCAAACATAAGGTCATGCCATGCTTGTCACCTTCAACTAAACTAGGGCTAAAGTTAGTTGGAACAACTAGTTGAGACTTCCTCACGTTCATCCACGTCAACTAGAAATTACACAACCTTGCAATAACCTTGTGAACTGGTATAGTTTCAACACTATTGACACCCCTAGTACATGTTCTCCAGTCATCATCTAGGCCTAGCTATGTGCTTGAGGATACTTTAGTAACACAATGTGGTAATCAAGTCTTCCAAGTTAAACTTTAGCAATACCAAAAGCTCAAGCAGCGGTGGCGAATAGCCATTGTCTATATATGCTCTAACCTTAGCCCTAGGCCTTTCGTAGTCGTAATTATCCAGGAAGTAGTTTTACAAGGTTTGGCGTGCCTACACCGAGCATGGCAACATCAGTTGGATCGCACCCGGCGCCCCGCCCGCTTGCTTGCTGTATTAGTACGTAAGCGTGGCGAATTTTAGAGCTCGAGCATGCGCAATAGCTAGCTGCGGAGCCACAGTTGCGCTAAAAAGTCCGTGTGACTTCATTCAATCGCAAGTGTGCACCCCTCTGGCTGTAAAGACGTTTATCGAACGAAATTTATATCACTGCACTGTCGAGAGATAGTCAATCTCCATCCTGACATGATATCAGCATCCTGTACTTCTAACACTCCGTGATCTTTAATAATCTACTCATATAATATGTCATCGATTCCTCCATCAAGGCCACGTCCCAGCATTAAACGGGCATGGAAACTTCCCAGCATTAAACGGGCATGGAAACGTCCCAGCACTAAACAGGCATGGACTTGTCCCAGCACTAAACGGGCATGGACTTGTCCCAGCACTAAACGGGCATGGACACGTCCGTGTACTAAAAAGGCAGCAATTCCTTCATTTTTATATAAAATGGGAGTATCATTCCTTCAAGTCCTCCTCTCTCGATTTGTCTCTCATGAACTCGTACGTGTCCTTGGGGGGTCGCCTGACAAACATGCCCCTTACGGAGTCAAACAGGTCCCTGACGCAGACAAACACGTCCCTGACGGAGACAAACATGTTCCTGACCCAGACAAACGTGTCACTTACGGAGACAAACATGTCCCTGACGGAGACAAATACGAAGTTAAACATGTACCTGACGGAGAGAAACATGCCCCTTACGGAGTCAAACATATACCTGATGGACACAAACACTTAATGACGGAATCAACCATTGACGCCATGTCTGGAACTTACGCAGGTTTAGTATGCATGGATTGCAAATTAGCTATTACTGCAATACAACACATAAAGAGCAGCACTACTTTACTTGATCACATATATATTAGCCTTCACATTGTATGCGGTATGGCAGTGCAACGTGATATTATTAGCTTCCTTCTATATGGCAGGTATTGCAAGTATCATAGGTTGTCATCCATTTGACACTGTCAAGGTATGTGGATTTTTGAGATTAATATCTTGCCAGCTAAAATTGAAATTTCCAATATTGTCAAAGAGCTATTGTGAATGTATGTATATATACACTCCAGTGTATGTAGTCAGCAAATTGACTATATTCATGTGCATGGTCAATGTGTTATGCATCCTCTAAACATGCAACAAAGACATCCATAGAATTTCTGTCTGCATAATATTGCTTTTATGCCACAAAGTGAATTGGCCAGGTTTATGTACCCAATCATCTTTATTGCAGTGTAGAATTCAGTCCCAAGGTTCTGGAAATATACCAGTCAGGTACAGGAATGGCTGGCACTGCTTTGTTGATACATTCAAGACAGAAGGGGTATGAATATTATTGCATTGGAATTGTTGCTTTTGCTGTTTATAGTCGACTCATTTGCAACTATTAATATGGTAACCTTAAAGCAGATGCACAGAAACATTGTTAATATTCTTTTCCACCTTGAGCTCATAAGATGTTATTAGTCAAAGTCAAAGTCGAAGTCAAAGTATTATACACTGCAAAAACAAGATGGTTATTTTAACACAAAGTGTTTTACCTAAGTTGCATGTGTAGTTACTTTTTCACGTAATTGACAATTTAATGACTGTTGAACAAGGGTTGAGAGAAGAGCCAACAAGCTGCATACCATAGACCAGTAGGCCGAGTATATTGCTATTAGATGTCATGTTAGGGTCTATGAAAAACATGTGAGGTCCAATTATCTAATCACTCAGCCAGTAAATTATGGTGATGAAATTTACAGGTTGAATGATTTCATGTGCTGTTGCTACATTCCAAGTTGAATGTCAGCCACTGTACACAGCATTCTGTCTGAACTTACAAGACCGACAAAGCATACAACTGAGATAACTATACATCTTTGTTCAACAGTCATTAACATGAACAAGTGACTACACATGCAACTGATTTAACAACATTCTGTGTTAAAATGTTTTTGCAGTGATATTGTTGCCCTCTTCGGGATAGTGTACACAGAATGCATGTATCCAATATTTAAAACCTCCTGAAATAAAAATTGAGTAGCTAGTGCGAGAGTAAGAACATACAGAGGGTTACTGTAGTTGGTCCTGTGTGTGTGTGTGTGTGTGTGTGTGTGTGTGTGTGTGTGTGTGTGTGTGTGTGTGTGTGTGTGTGTGTGTGTGTGTGTGTCTGTTACTCAACATCGAAGAGTAATCGTGCTATAAAAAAACGTACATACTCAGTGGCATACGATAGTCAAAAATATTTTGGAGATTTTTCTGAAACGACTGCGTTCTGAAACACAAGTGAAAAAGCCAATTTCTAATTACTCTGGCTTACCCGCGATCAATTTTTCCTGTTCGATGAACAGCGAAGCACCAGAAGTTACTGCATGTGGGATTACAAGCCTGCGTACTGCTCTGGTCAAAGCTATAGCCCTTCAAGCAGTGTAGGTCAGAGCCACTTGGCTTGCTATTACGCGTTTTGCGCATGCGCACCGCCGAGGGTTCTGCACTTTGACAGGAGAAATAAACAACTCTCCTGATAAAGTCAATTCATCTTGATAATGCCAGGTGGTACATTATGTACCTTTAAGTTACATTCCTTCCCAAATGTATATATCTCATCTTAAAGATGTAATGTGCTACCAAACACTTACAAAAGGTAAATACACAGTCTCTCTATGACCCATTCTTAGTCCACTATTGTGCAACTGTTATATATTACAAGTAAATAAAAAATTTAGGAAATTTGAAAGGAAATATATGGATTGCATAAAAAGGAAAGGAGACAAGATTGGGACACAGACATGTAATGAAATATCAACGTAACATTATGGGTACGTCGATATATCATGACATGTCTGTGTCCCAATCTTGTCTCCTTTCCTTTTTATGCAATCCCTATATTTCCTTTCAAATTTCCTAAATTTTTTATTTGCTTGTTTCCTGTCATTTTTTTCTGGACCTAGGTGCATTCATTTTGCTATTTTGCAGTTTAGCTCCTTGGTTACAAATGTATTAATTATAGCTAATTCATCGTACATTAGTTAAACTGAAGTGGCAGTACAGATAATAACGTGTGCATGAAGAGTTATAGGCTATATGTAACTGCCATTACTATGTAACTCAGTATTCATCATACAAATTTTCACATTTATTGAACTATTAGTTAGTGAGATACAGTACACTGCAATAATAAAAGTTTATTTTAACCATGTACTGTTTGTTTATCTCATGTAGTACTAAGTGACTATATTATTCACATCTTAATGAATGCACTAAAGTGCAGAACCCTCGGCGCCATGATCATGAGTTAGACCTGAGTGTATATAATACTGCATGCGCGAATTCTCGAACGCGCAGGCGCTATAGAAACTTACGTGTAACGGGAAGTATACGGAAGACCTTTAGTCAAAGGCGGAGACTAAAGAGAAAGAAGCTCGCTGCCTTACTATCGAGTCGTATTCCAGGTAGATTTTAGCCTATTGTTAGCCTTTTTAGGACCCTTAGAAGGCTCTGCCGTCGAAAAAGTGCGCGGAATGTCGCTGCAGTACTTCGTAGGATGTCACGGGTAAGCAAATGACGCCATAACTTTTGAACGGAGCGGTTTCAGAGAAAACCCCACAAATTTTTTGACCTTCGTTGCCCGCTGAGTACGTGACAGTATTTTCAGGATGAACAGACGCTCCAGGGGTTAGATGTGACTTAACAGACACACACACACACACACAGACAGACCCAACTACCGTAACCCTCGCTGCGCATGCGCGCCGAGGGTTAATGATGAGATGCATATCTTGTGTAACTTGTGCGAAAAGCCAGGCCATTTCAAATTCCATTACTTGTGTATATTCCATTACTTGTGTACATATACATGCATTGCATTGAGAAGTTATATACAAGAATTACAAGGGTTAACAAAATATGATTTTGTTATGTTGCCATTACCAATGATATCTCTGCACATGCTGACTTTCAGGTTGATGGTTACCATGGTTGCTGATTTTTGCTCATTAGTTATCCTCATTCATAATACATTGCTGGGAGAGATAATGATCAGTAGTACATGAACTACAAGGGTTAACCAAATTATACCCTTATTCCCCAAAATGTAATGATATATTTCCACATCCCAAGATTCAAGTTCATTGATTTTATGGTTATTGAGTTACGCTTCTTCAAGAAGAAGAAGAAGAAGAAGAAGAAGAAGAAGATAAAGAACATGGCAAAAATGTGTAAAGCACTTTTTGAGATATTGCGCATATCTTACATCACAGAACAACCAATTTTTGTTTCATGGTTATTTTTCACACATTCTTCACCTTGAGATCATTAAAAGCAAAATCAACTTTAAATTGTAAGTGAAAATGAACAATATCCTTATATATGGTTTTCAATGTGGATAACATAGATATTATAGATACGTAACCAATGATCAATGTTGTGATAAGATCTATATAAATAATGTAAATCTTGTAGCTTGTAGCGGCATCTGGCCCTCCTGTTACAATTGCCATTGAATGTATTGAAATTTCTGCAGATAGGGGGCCACTCATTGAAGGCCTGTGGCGGCCTTTTGATTGCTGGGGGAGCATCCATGTGTAGTGGCCTCTTCCTTGGCTTGATCATACAGTTTTCCGTGCAGTGATCAATGGAATAGCATGCTTGACACCAGCCTGCTGCTGACTTTGCCATATTGCTAAAGCATTGTGAATAAATACTGGGGTCTACCTTCGACCAGTCCATAGATGGTGAGCCGGCAGCTTCGGTTCGGAAGTTTTGGTCGTAAACTACCCACGACGGCCATTGGAATTTAATGCTTGCCTTTGCGATGTTATGCATGTATGCCATCAGCCCTTGCGCGCGTTCTGGTGAATGCGCAATGGTGATGGCAGCATATACAACAAAGCATTGGACCCAGGTAGCAAAGTCTGGCACCAGCCCTTTGTGTTTGCATTAACTCCGAAGCTTGCACCAGAACTATTTGACCATCAAGGCTATTAGGAGGGATAGACCTCCCTTTAGCTGCTGGGAACTGAGCAAAGTCAACATAGCTTCCGGCACATATGGCATCATACAGTTTTTTGCTTATAGTTGGGAGTCCCGGTGCAGGGGAAACCATGGCTGGAGGGGTGCTTGTGGGTAACTGCAGCACCTGCTGTTGCTGGAGTAGTGTGGCTTGGTTAGATGGGAATTGCGTTGCTGCCATGTTGTTGGTTGCGGCCACTAGGGCAGGATCTGAGATCAGTGGAGGTGGGTTGCGAATAAGAGCAAGTGAGTTGATATGCTGGCTTTCTGGGATATTTCCCAATGTGACAGGTGCACCTGTGCATGTGAAAAAGGTTTTCTAGTAAGAGGGTGTGGAACTGCCCATTTGGTGACCTGATAATTAACCACTGAGACCTTGTTTGCACCCACGTGCACTGTGGGCTGCTGCGGGCCTTGCAGGAGGCATAGCAGAGTGGAGTCAGCTTCTGCTGGCCTGTATTATATGCTTGGCAGAAGCTCCACTGCAATGCTTGGTGCGCTTGCCAGAACTGAACTGGCCGCTTGCTGTAGAGAAAGGCATTCTCACAAGCTGCTGCTAAAAGCTGCAACGGCGGTCCCTAAAGGGGATTAGTGCCATATGCATCTGCCCCAGGAGAGATAACTATTATTCACTACTTAGGCCCGGACCTAGATTTATATATCCTGAAGTGGGACATTAGCTGGGAATAGGCCACGGCAGGCTTTGTACATATCAAGCGGTACTAGGTTCCCTGCGCCACATGAGCTGGACGAGCAGCGTCAGCCTTTGGCATGTTGGTTATGATGTCACGCTCACGCGGCGAGCGGAGGAAGGTCTCTATCTGCTAGAGTACTACTCACCGGAATGCGTGTTAGTGCGCCTGCTCGACTCCCCGGTGGCGTTAGTTGGTCCTTCTAGTGCCTGGACAAGTTGCCTAGCGAGGGTGATGACTTGATTCTGGCTCGCTTCCCCATTACCGCCGCCTTCGCGATCGTCCTTGGCGTGGTTCCCCGGCGCATCAACAGAGCCCCCTTAATTCGTTCACTCGCTCCGGGTCGTCGGCCATTGCTGGTTGCTTGTATACGTAGGTTCAGTTTAGCTAGCTGAGACCCGTCTTGCTGGGTAGTGCAATCTCGTGCATCTGATAATACTGATTTTGCCGCCCTCCAAGCCACTCCTGATGCGCATGCGTGTGCTTTCAATTTCCCATATTATTAACTCCGTTTAAAATGTTTCATTAAACTCCATGTAAATAAAAAATTCAGGAAATTTGAAAGGAAATATAGGGATTGCATAAAAAAGGAAAGGAGACAAGATTGGGACACAGACATGTTATGTTATATCAACGTAACATTATGGGTATACGTCGATATATCATAACATGTCTGTGTCCCAATCTTGTCTCCTTTCCTTTTTATGCAATCCCTATATTTCCCTTCAAATTTCCTGAATTTTTTATTTACTTGTCTCCTGCCTTTTTTCCTGGACCTATATATATATGTATAGGTACACACATTTCGCTATTTTGCAGTTTACTTGGTTACAAACGTATTAGCTAAATAAATAATACTCATGAAGCTACCATAGCATTACTGCCATTGATCACGCACCCACAATCATGGGCGGAGCCACACACATATGCACATACAGGCACATCCTTACCACCTGTTCCTCCCTCACCTGAGGAACATAACTTACCATCCCTTTGCCCCTCAACTCTAGCCAGCTGCAGATCCTCAGCCAAGGACTGAAGTTGACTAGGGCATGAGTCATCACCATACAATTTTTGTTTACGCGCATCCCAGACACCTACAACATATTCCTTCACTAAGCTGAGTAAATCGTCAAAGTTGTATTCCCAAAGCTCACTTCCTAAAACATATGCAGTTTTCTCTATACTATTAAGCTTGTCAAACTCTGCATATCCGTTCCCTAAAAGCTCCCGAAGCTTCTCCACAAAGGTGTCTCTAATATTACTATAGGCTGAACACTCCCACAACACGTGAACTACACTCTCACACTCAGCACCACACAACACACACTCTGATTTGCCTTCTCTACCTCTATGCCTGCCTAGCTCTTCATTCAAGCCATGTGTTCCTGACCTGAACTTAAACAAGAGTCTTGTTCCTGCATCACCAACCCCATGCAAATACCTCTTAAATTCTACTTCCTTCCCAAACCTTTTGTACATGTCTAATTTTACTTTACTATTCAGTCCTTCCTCAAACTGCTTACCCTCCCTTTCACTAATACTCTCCTCTATACAAGCCAAAAATGAAGCTAGTGAACTCTCTCCCCTCTTAATATCCTCCACCCATTCATGCTTATCCAAACCTAATGACATAAAGAGTTCATTAACCACTCTACCCCATGCTTTCCTTTGTCTACCTCTACGAGGCTTAGTTTCCCATTCCCGACTGAATAATTGCTTTGGATATCTATCCTCAGGCATTGATACTAATTTATACCACCACTTTAATTTAGCTCTATCCCTTCTACCCCTCAATGATTCTAAACCCATATCACCTCTAACTGCTTCATTACAAGTTTTAGACGAACAGCCCAGAATCCTTTTAGCTCCCCCCAGAATAATGGACTCTAATCCAGCCACTTGACCCTTATTACCCTCCCAAATCTCCCCTCCATACTCTATACTAGGTCTAATCACAGAAAGAAGCAACAGCCTACGTGCAGTTAAATTAATATCTCGATTACTAATAACACTATGCAACTGATTTACCTTTTTCCTGCCATTATTAATCACCTTTTTAATATGCACATCCCAGGCTCCATTACTTGCAAAATCTATGCCTAAATAACAGTAACTTGAAACCTTAGGAAGCTCATGTTCTCCCCACTTCCACCTACCCTCTACTCTATCCTTAGAAAACACCATCACTGCACTCTTACTCACATTAGCCTTTAGTCTCCACCTGTTACAGTACCTATATACAACATCAATAAGCTTCTGTAGGCTTTCCCTCGACTCACTAACACCTACAAAATCATCAGCAAACAACATTCCTCCCATCCTCTTACCACTACTAATCTCTATCCCAAGCCCAGCCTCTTCTACATCCTTTAATAAGCCATTTATAAATACTGAAAATAAAATTGGGGATAAGCTACAGCCTTGTGCCACGCCCTGCTCCACCCTAAATGCAGCCGACTTCTCCCCCTCTAACAATATGGCACTTCTAGATGCTTTGTACATATTCTTAATTACACGCCACATCCTTCCTTTCACACCCATATCCCATAGCTTTACCCACAAACCATCACGCCACACAGTATCATAGGCTTTACGTACATCTAAAAAGAAAGCATATGTATGTTTACCCTCCCTCAACCTGCCTTGCACAATCTCATTCAATGAGTAAACATTATCCATGCAACTCCTATTAACTCGAAATCCAGCCTGACCTTCATGCAATACCCCTCCCTTATCTAAACACTGCACCAATCTATTGTTAAGCACTTTACAAAACACTTTCCCTACAACACTCAGTAATGTAATACCTCTGTAGTTCCCTGGATCCTCTCTATCCCCTTTCTTGAATAGGTTTACAATAAGGCCCTCTCTCCATTGCCTAGGGACAGCCTCCTCATGCCAAATAACGGAAAATAACTGCTCTAACAAGCTAACCATTCCAGAACCACCATACTTTAGCAACTCACCCACTAACCCATCACTACCACCTGTCTTACTATTCTTTAGTTTCCTAAGGCATTTGGCAATCTCGGCCTTTTCTATTCCCTTATCTAAAAAGGCATCCTCACATGACCCTGACATCCTACCACAAGCTTCTACTTTACTTTCGACCTCCTCTTTCCAATCATCATCAAAATCACTATCTACACTAACCCTACCCAAATGCTGATAATGCTTCTGTAACACCTCCAGCTTGCCTTTGGTACTAGTTACAGATACTCCCTCAACACCCTTCAAGGAAGCAATACCTCTGTTCTTAGCCTTTGTTCTCCTACCAACAAAAGCCCAAAATTCTTTCCTATTCCCCTCAAAATCTACATTAGCTTTCTCAACTACTTCCTTCCACATTGTAAGCTTCTTTTGCCTTACTAATTCCTTCACCTCCTTACGCAATCTAGAATATTCATCCCATAAGTCTTCCCTACCCCTGATAACCTTCTTGTAAACCTCTCGCCTCAAACTAATCTTATCCTTAAGCTCACTATCCCACCATCTAGCTGCTCTGCCACAAACAATCATTTTTTCCCCAACCTCCTTTTTTGCTACCCTATTTACAATACTCTCCCACTCATGCAGAACTCCACTCACTAACTCATGTCCTTTAATGCCCTTTTGCACCTTATTTTTAATGCTCTCTGAAAAGCTGTGTACTTCAGCCTTTAATGCCTCCTGATATCTCACTTTTACCTCCTCATTTGTAAACCTATCTAATCTCCACCTTCTAATTACACGCTTTTCCTTTTTAGCTCTGTTGGCTATCCTACCTAATTCCATCCATACAAGAAAGTGATCTGAACAGCCAATATCAGTGTTATCTACCTGTACATTCCCAGAAGCTGCCATAAGCTGAGCATCAGTGATAACATAATCTATTATAGACATCTGTTTTAAAGTAGGCCTAACTCTAGTCCATTCAGGCTCCACTACCAAGCTTCTACCATTGCAAACCACTAACTCCACCTCATTCAAGAAAGAAATCAGTCTATTACCACTAGCATTACATGTATCCTCTCCAAACATGCCAATGACATCATCCATTTCTACAGACTTACCAACCCTGGCATTAAAATCCCCAAGTAAGACCACTCTTCCCTTTTCCTTAAAGCTAAGCACATCCTCTTTAAGCTTTTCATAACAACCTTCAATGCTAGCACTACTCGTACAATCAGTAGGCATATACACACACCCAATGTAAAAGGCTGAACTTCCCCTTCCACCCCTTACTTTCATCCACACACTCTCCTCATAATGCACATCAGTAATAAACTCAACCTCATCTACCAGGCATTCTCGCACTAAAAAGCCAACCCCACCCTCACCTCTCTGACTATTTTGATTCCCACGGGGTTTTCCAAACCACTTATACCCCTCAACAGCAATTTTAGTATCCTCCTTTTCCCAAGATTCCTGCCCTGCTACCACATCTATACTATTCTTATCTAATACTTCCTCAATTTCCTTTTGTTTACGCTCGCTACCTAATCCTGAAAAATTCCATGTAGCTACCCTCAATCTCCTATCTCGAACACTCCCACCTAAGGCTCTTACCCTGTCACCCACAAGCTGAACATCCAACCCACTACGTACATGCTCATCCCCAGAGAGGCATTCTATAGGCTCATCACTATCACATGCTTGAACTAAAGGCTCATACCTATTAACACACTGTATATTTAAAAGCTCAGACCTGCAATGCTTTCTAACCTGCTCATCCAAAACACATCTACATCCAATCTTCCTAAGACAAGACGAAACCTCACTAACTAATGCTTTTGTAAGCCCCTTACTATCCTTATGAGTAAGTACTAGCCTTACGTGGTCACCCTCCCGGCAGCACACAATGCCCCTAACAAAACTAGCTAATCCTATATCTACAAATTTAGACCTTATTTCAAGCGTAGTAAAGCTTTTAGGCAACCCCCATACTAAAACATTCGCTCTAAAACGTTTTTTACAACTCACTGCCCATGCCTCTCCAGTCCTCGGCTGAATATCGTTAACATCACACCGCGAAGTGGGCATTAAATAGAAATACGGGCTAAATTCAAAAAGTAGTCCACAGAATCAGCTGACACCGACAGTAGAACACTCCCAGAAAGCTTCTTCTTCCCCTCAGACCCAGAAGACGATCTCCCACGAAGTTGATTTTAAAATATAAAGCTTTAAATGCAGAGGCTCAAAAAAGCAAAAAAGTTCAAAATATCATTATTACCCCAAACAGGGAAGAGTGGTGACTCTATACACACAAAAAAATAAAATGCACACAAAGTTATATTTACTTAAAATGGTAAAACTTTTAGAAGTGACAGACCAAGTGGTATAAGGGTCAGAAAGTGTTCAGGGTTTGATGTAGATGAAATGATGTTGTCAGTCACAAAAGCAGGGGTAACACTTGGGTGGACATCAGTGTGGCACTCAAACCAGTGCTCACAAAGTGGAGAATCTTGTGGGACAGTGTGCGCACAGTTGGACACTGGACACTGTCGATCCCTAAAGAGAGTCAGGCTAAGGACTTTTAGAAGAGCCATTGACGATTTCGATCCATCCAGGCCATGTTCAAGGGCCACATCCCAGAACTTTAGCCATAGGTTTTCTTTTGCAACACGGAGTATCATAGAGTCGGTAGACTCTATATGTAGGGATGGCGCCGACACGCCCATTAGCCTTAACAAAAGTAACGGCTCAGAACTCCCGAACGCGGATGTTTTAAGCCTTTTCAGACAACTACATGCTCTGCGAGTGCTTCTATACACTATAATACTCTCAAAGTACGTAAAATATACAGTTACAGTGATTCTCGGAAATTTGTAAAAATCCGGATTGTTCATCATCTTCTTCTTCTTCTTCTTCTTCTTCTTCTTCTTTCTAATTCAGTTCAAACGGCCTACCGCGAAACTGGGGTTAGTAATCGCTCTAATTCTTTCACGAAAATCATTTATACTGGAGCGTACATGATCCTTGATGCACAAAATCTACATACCTTCTCCCAAAACCGTCAAACTCCAGGTCTGCAACCTTACAAGTGTTAGTTTTAGACGCCATTTTCTTGTTTGCTCACGTGCCGAACACGTGAAGTTAGTTTTGTGCACTATTGATTTGTGTCCGTCGAGCTGCCGCTGTTTCGAGCGCTGTGTTGTCTTTTTTGGCTACGTTGCTCCGTTCCTTTACTGTTGCAGGCAACTGGACCCGCTGTTGTACTCAATAGGCAATATTCGTACAAGACATGTTGTAGGAGTCACTGACAATTGCTAGATATCCTGCTTATAGGTATGGAAGGGAGGTAGAACTCTGCACGAAAGTCAGTAGGTTTATATGTATTGCTACACAACTAAAAAAACCAGTGAAACAAGTGTAAAAACATTTTCACTAAAATGTTGAGGGATGTAGGGATGGAAGTGCCAAAAAGTATAGAAACAAGGTCAAAGTACACCATGCATGCATTCAAAGGCAGGGGATGATAGCATGCAACAATCATAACATGCGTAACCCCATATCCCTGCATCTGTAAATTCTAAAAGGGGTTACGCATGTTATGATTGTTGCATGCTATCATCCCCTGCCTTTGAATGCATGCATGGTGTACTTTGACCTTGTTTCTATACTTTTTGGCACTTCCATCCCTACATCCCTCAACATTTTAGTGAAAATGTTTTTACACTTGTTTCTATAGAGAAGAGAAGGATGGTCTTTTGACTTTTCCTCAACCCTTTTGCGGTCTGCATCTATGACACGTTTCTTCAGATTTCTCAAACAGAGGTTGGGTTCATTCAAAACCTCATCTGTGAATTCAGATCCCAGAACTGAGTCAAGGAAGTGACACTGTCTGACAATATTCATGGAGGTCGCATCAGATGCAGCAGTAGATCTAAAAACTTGAGTTCTGAGTGATGTTGAATCTCCATTGCAGACACGAGACAGATATGACAATTTATTGCAAAGAACTCTGGCACACACAGTTGGCCAGTTTAGCACAAGCAGGGGTATAGTATTGGAAGTAAATTTGGGGAGCTTCAGTACACGTCGTCCAAGTTCAGCTTGGAAGGATTCAAGTGCCTCCAACAGTGAATAGTTAAGCACCCAGTTTTCAGAACCATATAACAGAATTGGAATTATGCAGCTTTCAATGATGCTACGAGATGATAATGGGTTGAGTAGTCCCTGGAAAGCACCCAGTTGACCGTTAGCAAAAAATGCAGCTCTGGCTTTTTGTATTCGCTCATGTACACATGCCTTGCTTGAGGTTGAGTTGTCCCATATAACACCAAGACATTTCACTGACTTTTCAATAGGAAGAGATGTTTCATCGTCAAACATCAAACATGAAGTTGTTAGATACTTATTTGAAGTAACGAGGGCACATTTATCGGGACAAAGTTGAAGTCCTCTAGATTTTACAAAATTGTTAACAAACATTGCCTGATCAGTGGTGTCCTCTATATTTGATGCAATTGTCCGAAGATCATCTGCATGGGCAAAGGCTCCAAGGAATAAACCATTTATGCTGATACCCAGTGATCTTGAACTCAAAGTGGACAATAGGGGGTCCATGATGAGATTGAAGAGCACAGGGGATAGGACAGATCCTTGGCGAATTCCACGACAGATAGAAAAGGGCTTAGAAATGTGGCTTCCCAGTCGTACTTGACTTGTTAAGTTTGAATACCAGTTACGGAGGAGCCTCCAACATTTCCCTCTAACCCCTGCTTGAAATAGATTTTGCAACAGCACACAGAATTCTACTGTGTCGAAGGCACTTGCCAGATCGTAAAAACACGAGTAGACATGGTCTCCATTTGATCTGAGGTGAGCACAAGCTTCCATGCTAGCAAACATGGAGTCCGTGCAGGAGACTCCTTCTCTGTAGGCAGTTTGGGTGACTTGAGGGATCCCAGCTGCCTCAAGCATAGGAGTAGTTGAAAAAAATTTCTGGAGGTGACGACTTTGTCTTCTCTGTCTTGGTCTAAGGTGCCGTCGCATACCTTAGCTCATCTTCTTCATAAGACTTTGTTACGTTTGTCGTTTGTCTGTTTGCCGTACATCTCTCTTTTGGAAGTGTCAGATGGAACACCTACGAAACCTCGGCATTGATCCGAATGCCTCACGGTCAGAGATAACTCCGATCCTTTCGAACCAGCCAACGGACTGTTTGCTTAATCTCAGAGAGTGTTTCTTTGAGGAATTGCGAAGAAAGGATCTGGTGCACGCTGGGGATGTCCTTGTCAGCCGTCGCTTCACAAGCAGAGGCAAGCCTTTACCTGTGAAACTTGCAGAGGATGCTGGTGTACGCACTGATGCACTGCCTCCAAAACGCTTTGCCTGTCCCACGAAATGTCATAAAAAATGGAAAACGAGACAGGTCGTACCTGGATTCTTCTCGAACTGCCACACAATGTCAGATAGTACAGCAGTCCCTCTCAACATCTCAAGAATCTACTATGTCAATTCCATCAGACCCAATTCAAAATCAACATGTTACATGCATGGACAAGGTTGCCTTATCAAGTGTCATGAGGGATATGAATTCTTTGAAAGAGTCAGTCAGGGCACTACGTCTGGAAGTAACCTCTATCCACAACAATTTTCAAAACACAAGAGCTCCCAGTACATGCCACATCCATGTGTTTAGCAAAACACCCTGTTCTGCCCCTGATCTTCCCCTGCTCCTTGGTTGCCCAGTTATCTATGCCAGCAGAATTGGTACTGGATATTCCTGGAAAGTCAAGATTCACAGACATAGTCTCTATGATGCTCTTCGTTCCTCTTCTGAAACTCACTCGGTTCGTGTGTGGTGCAATATTGGTCCAAAGAAATCTTCTACCATTACAACCGAAACATCAATTTGTGCCACCGAACGCAATGTAGTGTCTGTCGCCACGTGGAATTGTAGAGGCTTCCACAATAGTAAGCCTTACATTGTTGATCTTATTAAATCTGGAGTTGACATAATCATTCTGCAAGAACACTGGTTGTGGCCCTTTGAGTTGTCAACCTTGGACTCGGTTCATCCACAGTATGATTTCACAGCAATCTCAGACAAACGGCTACATGCAAGTTCTAACCTAGCACGAGGATGTGGTGGCATTGCTATACTTTGGAATAAGGCACTTCCCTGTTTTCCAATTTCAGCTCTTGATAGTGATAGAGTCTGTGGGGTTCGCCTGCTACTACCTTCCACTCGGGGTCACTCTAAACGCTACCTTACCATCCTCGGTGTATATATGCCCAGTGCTGACCAGCCTCAGGAGACGTACACCTCCTATCTGGAAATCGTTGAACATGCTGTCTCTCAATTCTCGAATGATGGTCCACTGGTTGTCATGGGTGACCTAAATGCTCATCTTGGTAGTAGAGTCTGTGACAACCCTCAACAGTCGTGCAATTCTAGGGGTCAGCAATGGCTCAACCTCTGTGAATCTCTCTCACTGCATAATATATCATCAAGCTCCCTCTCATCTGGGCCTTCCTACACCTGGAGGTCACATATCCACAGTTGACTATGTACTTGGGAACAGTGATGCTGTTAGAGGAGTATGCTCCTGTAACACTCTGGAAGAGCATCCCCTTAACACATCTGACCATCTTCCCATCCACAGTACTTTTGATCTCACTCATGTGAGACAACCAATTCCTCCAGCATTCCCATTTCAGCATTTAGATTGGCACCAAGCCAAGAAAACTGGCTTAGTCACGCAGTATGCCAGGATTTGCAATGAAACAGTCAGTCCTCTTCTGGGAAAGGACTACTCCTCTATCGAAGAGATAAATGAAGACATAAATGTAGTCTGTAAAAAGATAACTGATGCTGCCAACAATCTGATTAAGAAAAAGAAATCAAAAATAAGCGGCAGAGTGAAAGATCCAATGTTATCCCATCTCTGCTGGAAAAGTAGATGTGCTTTTAGACAATGGAAAGATATAGGGAGACCTACTTGTGGTCCAGAGTGGGACCAAAGAAAGAAGTGTAAAAAGGAAGTGACGTCGTATTTGAACAAGTGCAAAGCCAGAGAGGAACGCAAACAGATCCAACAAAGGGATAACATGTTCCAGCAAAACCACCCAAAACGCTTCCATAACCAACATCACAGAAAAGCAGCTTGCAATAAGCTCTTTTCACAGGATTCTCTAATAACTGACACAGACAGCCTGCTGAAGTGCTGGGCTGAACACTTCAGTTCCCTCGGTCAATCTCAATGCCATTCAAATGATTCTCTTAAAAAGTCACAGCTTTTCATAAATGATCTAGCATCTGAGTCTCTCAGCAGCTGTGACAACATCCTCTACTCAGAGATTGACGAGGAGGAAGTGGATTTTGCAATTCGCCGCCTCAAGAAGAACCGTGCTGGTGGTGCTGACAATATCTCTCCAGAGCACCTAAAGTTCAGCGGCACAGTCTTTAGGAAGTGGCTCTGTTATATCTTTAACTGCATCTGCCAGCTGGAGCATATCCCTCAGTGTTTCAAAGATGGAATTATAATTCCAGTCTTCAAGGGCAAAGGGAAAGATCCCTTGTTAACCAAAAACTATCGAGGAATAACTCTTACCTCAGTCCTTGCAAAAGTTTTTGAAATCATCCTTAGCCAGCGCATAACTCCTATGCTTGCAACCGCACGGGGTTCGGCGCATGCGCGGAACCCACAAACGTATTAGCTAATGCATTGTACATTAGCTAACTGAATTAGCAGTACAGATAATAGCATGTGCATGAAGAGTTATAGGCTCTATGTAACTGCCAGTACTTATGTTTACCACCATACAAATATTCACATTTAGTGAAGCTTTTGTTAGTGAGATACAGTAACACTTGCCTGAGGCTATTTGTTGTTATACAACTTAAGATTTACATTGTTTACATAGATCTTATCACAACATTGATCATTGGTGCATTACACTTTACCAGGCAGCATACCAATTCCCACATTTAGTGGAGGTTTTGTTACTGAGATACAGTAATGCTTGCCTGAGGCTATTTGTTGTTATATATATATTACAAGATTTACATTGTTTACATAGATCTTATCACAGTGTTGATCATTGGGGTATTAAGCTTTACCATTGCACCAATTTCCACATTTAGTGGAGCTTTTGCTAGTGAGATACAGTAATGCTTGCCTGAGGCTATTTTGTACAAGATTTACATGGTTTACAGAGATTTTATCACAATATTGATCATTGGGGTATTAAGCTTTACCATCACACCAATTTCCACATGTATAGGGTAGCTATTGTTAGTGAGATACAGAAATGCTTGCCTGAGGCTATTTGTTGTTTGATTACAAGATTTACATTGTTTACAGAGATTTTATCACAACGTTGATCATTGGGGTATTGAACTATACTATCATCTCCTTGGACTGGGGAGTGCTGAACTCAGGCCTCTACAGCGATGCATTTACAGGGCAGGCAAAGGCTACTGCCAGGTGCTTCTTCTGCCTCGATGATAGCCACACATCGGAAGACTGCCCCGATGCACATACAAAATTTCACATTTAGCAGGGCTTTCATTAGTTAGATATAGGATAGTGTGGCCCCCATTATTATACATGGCCTGAGGCTATTTTTGTTTGTTTTACAAGAAGTACATTGTTTAAAACATGACGATGCACTATACCCACAGTAGAACTACATCACTGTACCAAGTTTCACCATTAGCGAGTTGCTTTTTCAAGTGGAAGAAGTAGTGTCAGAAGATGAACAGTTTACAAAACTTTAACCCCTTTTATAATCACAGTTAGTTTCTGGGTATAGCAGTGGCGTATCTAGGGGGGGTTTCAGAGGTTTCCACTGAAACCCCCTTTTGGTGCCACTGTATTATTAATAATAGCTCACATCTCACGAACACGCGCAACTGCAGGGGCGTAACTAGCATGAGGCAGAGCAGTGGCAGATCTAGGGGGGTTTCAGAGGTTTCCACTGAAACCCCCTTTTTGTAATAGCTCATATCTTACAAACACGCGCAGCTGACTAATACTGGTTCGCGTTACTCGTCGTGCGCGAACGTGCGTTAGCGCTAGCACGCTATAAGTATTTACGGACGCCTAGCGCTGGTTACTCTTTACTCTTCACTTACATGTAAACTCTAGTACCATTTCTATAACTAAAACTGGGCAGGGGTGGCAAGGATTACGTGTAACTCCGAAGGTCGTCATTCGCGCGTGCGTATTATAATATAATTAACTGGGTGTGGCTTCAACACGCTACCCCCTTCGCAGAATCCTAGATCCGCCACTGTATAGTTACATATTTATGTTAACAGGAATCCATTAAGCAGCAAACTGAAAGTGAAAGTGATGAAAAACTTATATTAATAATATATATCGTTTTAAATGGGGATAGACCATAGCAATCCCTATATCACACAGTACTACCGTGTGATATAGGGATTGCTATGGTCTATCCCCATTGAAAACCATATATAAGCATTTTGTTCATTTTCACTTTCAATTTGAAGTTGATATCACCTTTAATGATATCAAGGTGAAGAATATGTGAAAAATAGCCTCGTCCCCAGGCTCTCTTTTTCTTTGTGGGAGGGGCGGGGAAAAGAGAGCCTGGTATCCACTGTCTGCGCATGCTCGAAAATTACCGTTTATTTTCCGTATAATACATCGTTTATTCCCATACAGAATAAACGGAGGAATGTAACGGTCATCGCAGTTAGAGTATACGGATCAAGCCACACAGCTGCGCATCAACGCAGCTAGGACCGCTCGTGTCATACTTTGTCGGTGTGTAGTAGAAGCATAGATACTATACCTTACGGAAGGTATAGTATCTATGGTTGAAGGTCAGGGGAATTTTAGCCGAGGCTTATTGGATTAACTCAGTGCACACTTGTATAAGACAGGTGCTAGCCATTGAGACCAGGCTAACAAACCTTAAAAGACAGGAGAGGGAGTACTTGACAGCAAAAGAGAACTCACAGCCGACGCGGTCTCGGTACGTAACATGAATACAGTGGCAGGTATACGGATTAGATTACTATACAATTTCACAGTAATATACAATGGAATACGATTACCCAAAATCTGGGTAATTTTCGAGCATGCGCAGACAGTGGATACCAGGCTCTCTTTTCCCCGCCCATCCCACAAAGAAAAAGAGAGCCTGGGGACGAGGCTAATGTGAAAAATAACCATGAAACAAAAAATGGTTGATCTGTGATGTAAGATAAGCGTGATATCTCAAAAGGTGCTTTTCACATTATTTTTTGCCATGTTCTTCATCTTATCACACAGTACTGTGTATATAGGGATTGCTATGGTCTATCCCCACTGAAAACCACATATAAGGATTTTGTTCATTTTCACTTTCAATTTAAAGTTGATTTCACTTTTAATGATATCAAGGTGAAGAATGTGTGAAAAATAACCAGTACACTAAAATTGGTTGTGGTATGATGTAAGATGTGTGTAATAGCTTAAAAAGTGCTTTTCAAATTTTTGCCATGTTTTCCATCTTCTTCTTCTGGACTGCTGGACTGGGTAGCAACAGAAATATTCTGCGACATACCTTATGGAGTCTACATATAAAAACTCAACTCCATTGATTTTATGGTTATTGAGTTACGCTTCTTCAAAAATAATAATAAGAATAAGAATAAGAATAAGAAGAAGAAGAAGAAGAAGAAGAAGAAGAAGAAGAAGAAGAAGAAGAAGAAGAAGAAGAAGAAGAAGAAGAAGAAGAAGAAGAAGAAGAAGAAGAAGAAGAAGAAGAAGAAGAAGAAGAAGAAGAAGAAGAAGAAGAAGAAGAAGAAGAAGAAGATGGAAAACATGGGGAAAATAGCACTTTTTAAGCTTTACACACAACGTACATCATTACACAACAAATTTAGTATACTGGTTATTTTTCACACGTTCTTCACCTTGATATTATTAAAAGTGAAATCAACTTCAAATTGAAAGTGAAAATGAAGAATATCCTTATACATTTCATATACGCATGGAGGGAGAGCCTTGGAACGAGGCTAGGTTTTCAATGGGGATAGACCATAGCAATCCCTGTGTGATATACCTCACTTGGTATAATACTTATTGCCACCAAATTAACAGTTACAAGTATAACAACTCTCATTTCCTTCTTTTAGGTCAGAGGATTGTATAAGGGAGTATTCCCTCCGGTAATGATGCAAGGTGTCATTAATGGCATAGCGTTTGGTGTAGAGGGACCCACACGTCGATTCCTTCATCCCAGAATCAAAGGTGATGGAGTAATGAAGGAGATAAAAGTTGGATGTGTTGCTGGGATGTTAGCTGGGTTTGCTCAGAGCATTGCATGTGCTCCAACGGAACTGGTGAAGCTCCATACACAGCATCGAGCAATGGGGAAGGCCTCATTCTACAGAGGAAATTGGGCCACTTTGAAGAGCATCTATTACAACAAGGGAATCACCGGATGTTTTCAGGGATTATGGATTACTGTACTTCGTGATACTCCAGCATTTGCTACCTATTTTGCATCATATCATGGACAAATGCACTACTTCGCAAGTAGAAAAGGAATATCTGAATATGAGCTGAGCAAAATTCTCCTCTACCCATTTGTGTGTGGCGGTACAACAGGGATCATATCATGGAGTGTTAACTACCCTGTGGATCTGGTGAAGACCAGGATACAGCTGGATGGGGCAGATGGTGCTGTGAGACAGTATCGAAATTCGTGGGATTGTTTTGTGAAGGCATGGAGAGAGGGAGGTGTGAGGCTTCTGTATCGTGGTCTAGTTCCCTGTTGTGTCAGAGCCTTTGCTAACAGTTCATGTCTGTTTGTAGCTTATGAATTATCGATGAGGGCTCTCCACGGTCTCTGTGGCAGCAAAAGTGACCCAGAGTGATATTCGTACCATGCTGGAGAGTTACATACTACAATACTGTACACCATAGTGGTGGTTTGTAGTTCAGTGACAGTTTTATATAAGCTTTATTAACTCTAACATTTTTATATATAGTTGTGTCAGTTTTTAAACAGACCGAAATTATGCTTATATATATCATAGAGCACAGTCGATAGACTCTCTATATGTAGGGATGGCGCCGACACGCCCATTAAAGCCTTAACAAATGTAACAGCTCAGAACTCTCGAACGCGGCAGCTATAAGCCCTTTTAGAAACATAACATGGCCTACGAGTGTTTCTAGATACGATAACACTCTCAAATGCGGTAAAGTACACCGTTACAATGACATACGTGAAATTGCCAAAACCCCAATTTGTCAAACATCTTCAGTAAACAAGCCTATCTCACAAACGGTACAAGTATTTACCTTCATTTTTGCATGAAACGTGTACAGCTTCATATTCCCCTGCGGAGTGCCTTTGCCCAACGGAATCTCTGTTAGAACTTTCCTGCACGAGTAGTCTATCCGCAAGCACTACTGGAGTTAAATTGTGTGAAAAGTAAATAAATATCCCATTAAAATCCCATGAAGTTGACCATCAGGCACTGAAAACTTGCGTCATTGCATTTTCAGTGGGTTATGAAAATCCTCTTAATTTTAGAGAAAGAAATTCAGTCAATGAAAAGACAATGAAGTGCACCCTTTGAAACTTTCAAACCAGTTAAAAGGTTGTGAATTTGGAACATAACTATGATTAAGTGTATTTTCATTGACACATGGTTGCAGGTAAGACCCAGTAGATATTATTATAAAAGCTAGTACCTGTACTTTATGAAATAGTATCATTGCCCCTCTTCAACACGGAGGATTTCATATAGGACACTAATGAACAGTTTTTCTGCCCTAAAATCTCACATTTACCTACAATATGTATGTCTGACAATCATGATCAGTGTTCTATTTTACTGTGCTACATTGGAGTCTCTGATATCCGAGCCATTGTGCATTGGACTCTGTATACTTAAGTAATTTCTACATGAGTGCAAAGGTCATTATTTTTTATACTGTACAATCTCCATGTTACATTGTATAGGTCATTATTAAACATCATACATGAACAGACTGAACTAGCAGCAACTACATGAAGCTGGAAATGTAAACAATCTCAAGTAGCAACCACTACAATGAAGCTAGACATATGCCCAGACTGAAGCAGTAGCCACCACAACAAGCTGGGCATCAATCAGACTGAAGTAGCAAACCACCCTAGACTTCGTGTTCACCACACCACCATCTCATTGATCACTGTAGTAAAGAGAGAAATACCATTTGTGTTCTACAACTCTCAGTCCGCTGCATTGAATATGATCACTTATTCCCAGACTCTCACTCTGCAAAAATATAATAATTTCATCACGCGATTGACGTCGTAGGCATTCAATAGACATTCTATTGACGCATAGTATATGCATGCTGCGCCAGGAGCGCACAAATGCGTGTGTCATTGTACTGTCAAGTACTGTCTCTCTACTCTCTACTACTCCCGGTACTCCCTGTACTCAACACACATCAGTTCAAAGACTGAGCATGCGCAAAGTGGATCAAAGACTGAGCATGCGCAAAGCGTCCTTACCACACTGCAGCTACCCATGCAAAACACATTTTACCTTCGCTTCCAGAATTAATGCCATTAGGATATGAGACCATTGAGGGTATGACACATAAGGTAGCAGTCGCCACAACGAAGCCAGACTGAAGTAGCAGCCACCACAACGAAGCCGGCACGCAGCCAGGCTGAAGTAGCAGCCACTACAACGAAGCCGGCACGCAGCCAGACTGAAGTAGCAGCCACCACAACGAAGCCGGCACGCAGCCAGACTGAAGTAGCAGCCACCACAACGAAGCCGGCACGCAGCCAGACTGAAGTAGCAGCCACCACAACGAAGCCGACACGCAGCCAGACTGAAGTAGCAGCCACCACAACGAAGCCGGACACACAGCCAGACTGAAGTAGCAGCCACCACAACGAAGCCGGCACGCAGCCAGACTGAAGTAGCAGCCACCACAACGAAGCCGGCACGCAGCCAGACTGAAGTAGCAGCCACCACAACGAAGCCGGCACGCAGCCAGACTGAAGTAGCCAAGCCATCAAAGTGCTCCATCAGTTTTCCAAGCCATCAAAGTGCTCCTGTGGTATGTACAATATTTGCATATTAGTGACTATATGGAGATTCTTCAATCTCTTCTTTAAATAGACCACTACTTCACTGAAAAGAGATCGTTAATGTGTGAGGTTAAACACCATCAGGTGAGTAACTTATTATTTTGAAGTAGGTCGTGCACTCGCCTTTGATACATAGCAATCTACTAGCATAATACAGTGCGTGCATGCTCTCCAGACCAATCCAGCTTCACTGGCTCTGCCTCATTGTTGCACTGAATTATTTCATTTAGCCTCCCTCAATTTTATTCCTTTACTCAACTGCTGTGTCTAATAATGCATTTGTAGCTCAGATCCTGGAGTAGTGGGTGTGTCATCACCATCCCTACATAGAAGTGCCTATCAAAACTCTGATTAAGTCATTTCTCTGTTTTAGAAAACTACAATGGCTACACCCTCAAGAATGAATTCGGTAATTTCCTTGTGGTTCACTATTTTACTATGAGATTCTTGCACATGTATATGTCAGCTTTCATTTTGTGTGACTTTTAGACCATCACTACTATGAGAAGTACCACGGATGACTGTAAAGATGATTCAGAAGTGATGATGACTGATGACTCTGTAGGAGCAATTTTTTGGTGGATGAATGTAAATACTACTTACACTCTTATATTGACTCTATGCAGGAAGCAGATGTTGACTATATGCAAGAAGCAGATGACAGTGACCATGACACTGAGATTGAGAATAAGAAAAGTGAATATGAGATTCTTTGCGAAAAAAATCGTACAGAGGTTAAGAAGATGTTGAATGATATTATAAAGGAGGTAAGTACAATGTATGTTATTGCTTTTACAAATGGTTCAAGTGTTTTAATTTATATGTTTGTTGTTTTCTGTGTATGACTGTGATTACTCACACATATACTGCATTCACTACTTGAAGCAATTTCATGTCTATATATATAATAAGTACATATGAATAGGCATATATTTACTCAGAGGGGTCGGCTAATCTTCTTTAACCTCAGGATGATGATTTCTTGTTACAAAGAACCACTAATCCGATATTGAACAAAATACCATCTAAAGTAAGTTGACAGTATGTATTGTTGAAATACAATACTGAGTTTAAAGCTTTACATATGTATGCTAACACATGTAAAGTCAATACCTGTATGGCTATATTGATTGTTACAGAAAACCACTGATCAGGTGTTAAACCAAAAACCGGCTAATTTAAAAGTAAGTTAACACTAATGTTGAAATTTATATATGTTGAAATATATATTAGCATACAATATATCTGTAAAGTCATGCTTGTATGGGTACAGAAGGCTGTATTTATTGTTACAGAAAACCACAGATCAGCTATTGAACTCAAAACCAGTTAAAGTAAGTTGAAAATTTTAAAGCATATATATGCCAGCATGCAATATATCTGCATGCATACCTGTGTACAGATCGAAGGCTGTATTTATTACTTATGTATTTATTTGTGCAGAAAACTACTGATCAGAAACCAGCTAAGGTAAGTTTACTCTTAAGAATGTGTTTGCATTCTTGTTACTTATCTAATAAGTTGACTGAGCAATGTTGTAAGCTGTAGTGTGTGTATGTGCACATGTGTGTCTGTTTGCCATATTACATTCCAATGTCAATTTTCTTTCATATAGAAGTCTACAATTACATGTAAAAAGAAGCCATCATGGACGTACATTGAAGTTGATCCTGAGGCAGACATTGGCTTCAAGCCAGAGATTTTACAACATAAAAGAAGAAGGAAGCAGACAAACTATATAATGTATTAATGTTGACCTTGACACAACTAGCTCTATATATATTAAAAACAATAATAATATTAATAACTGAATTGTTGGGTTATTCCAGGATCCATGATTCGGCTATTAATATTCAAGAATTGAATGCTACCCTGCATTTCTGGGTTCACTGGTACTGTATGTATAGGTATTTTTATGAATTGTGGATAATTTTCATTGCTTTTTCAATGCAATTTGAGTGGCTCACATCACTGCTATATTTTCATTGCAATTTCATAAGCATTTCATGGAATATTCGTAGCATATATATAGCTGTATTTTCATAGCTTTTTCATAATATCTTCATGTGAATTTCATAAGGGGATGGTTACAACCAGGTCCATGAAATTCCCATGGAATGTTTCATGGCTTTTTCAGTGTGTATTTTCAAGGCATTTTAGGACTTTCATGGCTTTGAAATATGTTGTAAAAGTCAAGTTTTCATGGGATCTATAATATTCAATACCCATGAAAATACTTCCAATATGCAATGAAAATTTCAAAGATTTTTCATACAAAATTCTCCAGTAGTGAAGCGTACGACACACCCCAAATCCGTATACGCGAACGCCATTTCCTGATCATTAAGCGCGTGTTATTTCACGTGACCGCGAGGAGCAAAAGGGGTCAGTCGTCCAAAAAATATTGAAATCTCTCCTCTGAGAATTTAAAGCGTGCTTATATTTTCTCTTTAGTGTTCATCTCTTCATGAACGGAACTGGAAAGTTTAGTAATATCCATTCACTGCTTCCAGGCCTTTGTTAATTGTACTAAAAAGAAAATCTGTTTGTACAACAGATTGCATGACAGTTAAAGATGAACACCAGCTAGCTATACACCACTGATAGTGAATCCAAACATAAGGTCATGCCATGCTTGTCACCTTCAACCAAACTAGGGCTAAAGTTAGTTGGAACAACTAGTTGAGACTTCCTCACGTTCATCCATGTCAACTAGAAATTACACAGCCCTGCAATAACCTTGTGAACTGGTATAGTTTCAACACTATTGATACCCCTAGTACATGTTCTCCAGTCATCATCTAGGCCTAGCTATGTGCTTGAGGATACATTAGTAACACAATGTGCTAAATGAGTCTTCCAAGTTAAACTTTAGATAGCAATACCCATATAATATTATACAACCCCAACATGGTTATCTCAGTTGCATCTGAACTCTGACCACTGATTTCATTTTGCAAGGGTTGTGATTACCGTAGGAAGTCATAGAAACCTCAGGGAAGGTGCATCTGTGATAACCTTGCCCGGACTAAAGCATTAGTACAGTAATTGAGGCATTAAGTTTTAGCTATAGTGAAAGAATAGGACAAGGAGGTATATGGATGTGTGGATTGGTGGATTTGGAAACTAAATAGTGATATGGCTATACATCAACAATGAATGCCATAATTCCTTGTTTGTTACATTAGTAATAAACTCTGTAATATGGTCAATAGTGTATGCACAGCATATGATAATACACATACCATATGCATCAATACATAAGGTATGTAGTCTGTACATGATCAACTCCTCCAACTCTCAATCCAGCAATGCGGGTGGCAGTTGTGGGTTTCTTGCAGTTTCTCTTATATCTGCTGTAGAGTTGAAAGTTGGTATCTATAATGACATTCCTGATCTTGCCAATGAGAGTCTGGCATCTTACAAATCAATGATAGAGGAAGGTTTCAATAATGATGATCATACTGTTGATGCTGTTGTAGACACAGACCAATACAGTGCCTACAATGGAAAACGGAAAGATATATCTTTCAGAGGATGGCTTTGATCTTATTGAAATGGATGTGGCTGACTTGAGAGAGGTGGTTGAAGATGACCTCATCATTGAAGGACCAACAAATCTTCCAGATCATATCTTGCCAGTTGCCGTAAGTGCTGTGACAATAAACCGACATGTGTATGGTTACCCCACACTGGTCTGTGGTAACTTCCTCATTGGACTGACGCCAAATACTTGCCCACTGAGAGAGGCTCGAGCTAATTACACATCATTATTTAACATCATTGAGAAATGTAAAGCAGACATTTTTGCTAATGATACGTATAATTGGAGAAGGGTACTTGGTGGAAAAATGAATAATGACTTAGGCTGGTTTACATCAATGGCTACATTAATGGATATGGATCAGTTGAAAGGGCAGTTGATGAGGTTGTTAGAGGAGTTGTAGATCCAATACTCTGTGAAAGACTCAGTTGGTTCATTAATTGCTGTAATGACAAAGATGGCAAAGATCCAAACAAGTGCTACTAAAGTTTCCTGGAAGCTATTCAGTAATGTGGACAATGATGTACAAGCACATGAAACATATTCATATTTTGGGTTCTCTGAGAAGGTTGCTAAAACAGAACAAATTAGTGATCGCACGTCCTATGCCGCTATATATCTCTGGACCACTGGGAGAAGTTAACAACCTACTCATGTTTACAGATGCACTAGTTATCAACAAGGCTCGCTGGATGGCAGCAGATGAGGAGAAAAAGAAAGCCATAATTGCTTTTGTACAATACTTCCTGAGTACTTCTCTTCGCTATGATATTGCAATGGGGGCTGATCTCAAGCCACATCGAGTCCGTTACCTCCTCCAAGCTACAGAAGAATTTTATTGTATAACAGATAACATCATTTATCAGGACCTATTCTGGTCCCTTAGCAGAGCTGTGGCTGTACTATCCCTTACTCTCTATCAGAAATATGAAATGAGAGAAGTTCTTACACGTTTGTGTGTGAAAATATCTCCAAACGAAAATTCTAGTACAAATTGAAAGAACAACATTAGTGTTCACAACCATGCATTATGATATGCTGGTGGTTGTGCTTGATGTTCATATAATTTTTAAACCATAACTGCTCTACACAGTGCGAGGTAGCTACTAACAGTGCTAAATAAAAGGACCACCATATATAGCCAGTCGACCTTCAAGCATGCTACAGTGGCGTAACTACCGTTGGGCCCCACCGCTTTTCGACGGATAAATTGAGCAAGAATTAGACAGGAAGGGCAACAATAGCATCCACCGTACTCACTACCACTCAGTATACCTAGTATATTGTGCTGGGTATTTACTACTTAGGTAGGTCTGCAAGTAGCCTAGCCATTAGCTAAGTAGCCTAGCTAGCCAGATTTGCGCGATCGCTAGACAGTGCAGTGGCGGCAGGAAGCCCGTTGGATCTTGTTCTTGTGACTGATGAGCGGCTGGACTCTTTAAGCATTGGGCTACATTATTAATCAAGAGCAATATATCTCGCCAGAAGAAGTGCTGCGAGTCTGGGATCATTGTAGAATAGCGTTGGCGTTCTAACGCGAATAAATTAGTAATTTTCGCGGCACGTGCGTATTATTAGACAAAAGTAGCCGTTCATGCGCATGCGTATAGCCGGGAAACTAATAGCCGGCCACGCCTTCGCCCCATCGTTCTGATTATTCTAGTTACGCCCCTGTGCTATAGTCACATGTGTGCAAAGTGAATTTACAAAACTTATACAAACTGGAGGAAGCCACACCTCTTCATTATGTAACTTCGCGCGACTATATTATATGTCAGTTCGCTTGGAGGGTGCTCCGATCGCGAGTCGGCTGAATCTTCAGGTAAGATGTAAACTTGATGTACAGTAGCCTAGGCCTATAGCCTCAGGTATAAAGGGGATGCTTGAGCACCCAAAGTACCCCCCCCCTCTCTACGTCACTGAAATAGTAGGGTTATTTAATCCTTGTCAGAGGCAGAGACAGCATGTCAGAAGTGGGGGGGGGGGGGGGGGGGGGGGCTCGGTGTTCATGAAGTTTATTATATACTATATCTGGCATAACAAAGTATTTTATATTCTTCATTTGACCTGTTGACAACCAAATTTTTGGGAGGTTCAGCCCCCCCTTATCCAAAAGTGGGGGGCTCAAGCCCCCCCTGCCCCCCCAGGTTCTCTGCCTATATGCTTGTATGGTTATTTCAGTTGCCTATATTTGACAAGATGTTGCTCTGCCAAGGGGTGGGTAAAATAGCAAAAACATTTTAGTGTGTAATCATAAGAAAATATCAAACATGCAAGTATATATATATATATGCTTTACTGTTACTATAGCAATATAATTTTTATATTTAGCTACAACCAAAACGAAGTGGTGTGGCAGACTGATGGATGTCAGTTGGTGTGCAATTGTACTACTTCTGGTCTTTATCGTATCCTATATTTGCTGGTTAGCCTACTGGAATTATAAAGCCTGGCAGAATGTGAGGGATGATAAAGAGAAAGCTGAGAGACACGACTATCGCACACCTGAACAAGAATTACTGTGTGATGCATGGCTCGGAGGAATTGGCGGTTATTTGGCCCTACTTTATTTCCATCACAAGACGCATAGGAAAAAGGAAGATTTTAAGGACAAATACTGGCATCGGACCGAATATTGTGTCATGGGTCATATACTTGTTGCTGTTATTGTCGCTCTTCTGGCTATCTGCGGGGGGTTGGAAATGGCATGTGGACTCTTACGTAACAACATCATCCATCTAGCTAGTGTAAAATAATAAGGCCCAGAACCATAAACATTTATGATTGTTATTGCTCTACAATACTACTACTAGATCTATAGCGACTCCCTCTCCTCCCTCTCCCTTTATATCTCCTTTCATTCTGTTAGAGGTGTTAATTTGTAGCAATTAATTTAGGGGCGTGTCCTGTATGATGTAGCGGTGTCAATTTGTAAACTTATTCTGTTAGTGGTGTTAATTTGTAGCAATTAATTTAGGGGCATGTCCTGCATGATATACGTAGTATTGTCTCAGTACGTACAGCACTATGATGAGTAGAAATATTTTACCAACAACATTAAGGGAGAAATAAAGACTAGAAGTGAAGACAAGAAAGATGTGTACGTACGTATTACTCTGTGAGCCTACGTACGTCTATACGTCTATACGTAGATCTACGCAGCTGAAGGCGAGGCTGAAGATTAAGAGCTCTATTGAATCTACAGTAGGTAGACAAGTGGGAGTCTACTCATGTACTGAGGTTAAATTGCACTGTGGAATGTCCTACTTAATTTATATCACGCTATAAGCTTATATGGTTACGCGAGATCGGCGCAGTGAATGAATATTCTGGTGGCCGTGGAAGGTGGGCGTGACCAATTATATTCATAAGCATACAGACGAGTTAGCACTAAAACGATCAACCCAAATCTAGATCTATCTACGTAGTGTTGATACATACACCGGCCATCCTATACATGGTGGATATACTTTCAGAGGTAGGGCGTCGTCAGCGAATGTTCGAAGGTAGTGAGTGTAGAGTACGAGATGAACGAAGCTACCATTGACTTTGTGTCTGGATGTATCGGAGGTTAGCACGCGTCACAGTATATTATTTGTTAACTACATGTTAAATCATACATATATGGAGAGAACAGCACTATAAACTTTGATTACCTCCATATTATTAGCATACAGCATTCATTTTGTATGCAGTGATATTGATGACAATGCACATATTTACTTCCTAGAGACGTGTTTTTATTGGTGACTCAGGCATAACGGATGAAGAGAGAGCAGAAAAGACGACTTCTACTGGGAATCAAACTCAGGATCAGTGACTTGAAGTCCAGTGCGCTAACCACTCAGCCACGACTCCCAAGTAAAAGTGGTTAGTGCACTGGACTCCCAGTCACTGATCATGAGTTCAATTTGGTCTTTTCTGCTCTCTCTTCATCTGTTATGCCTGAGTCACCAATAAAAACTCTATAGTACATCACCAGGCAACCTAAGAATTTGTTATATTTTCTTCCTCCTATATACACAGGTATTGCAAGTGTCATCGGCTGTCATCCATTTGACACTGTCAAGGTATGTGATTATATGGAATCTGCCATTAATCTCAAATGAAAATTGCCAGCTATAATTATAGTTGTGTTTGTTTTTTAAGTATTGTCAAACCCATCATAGTTATGGATGTACATATATATACTCTAGTCAGCAAAATGATGAATGGAGTATTACTCATGTGACATACTCTACATTCACTAAACATGGAATGCATGCACAGAGACATATATAATGAAGTTTGGTTGAAACTGTCTACAACTGCATTCCTGTAATAATTATTGTGTTACTGAATACATGAGAACAAGGGATAGATAAACATTGACACCCTGGTGCTAGTGTGTTGCTGGTTTCTAAATTTAATGTTTCTCTCCAAATTGGTTATGACTTATATATCACCTTGTCGACACATACATAATGAGGTTATCTATTACAGTATATAGGACAGACAATATGATTTATAGGCATACTATATATTTACTATGGACTGGGGTTGTCTGGTTTGTTTGATGATGATTTGCTTTTCATGTCATATTTACTGTTGTATATAATAAATGTTTTAGTTTATGTTATGTACCCAATCATATCTTTATTGCAGTGTAGGATTCAGTCCCAAGGCTCTGGAGACATACCAGTCAGATACAGGAATGGCTGGCACTGCTTTTTTGATACATTCAAGACAGAAGGGGTATGTATGGATATTATATTGCATCTTCCTCATCTTTAAATTAGTTACAGGAGCCAATGTCAGTGACATCATATTCACTATTTAATTGCATGCACACTCTCAGAAAGTTGGTCAATGTAGGGATGGTGCCAACATGCCCATTAAGTATTGCCAACAGGAGAATTCTCGTACAATGTGCCCTATCATCGGCCCTAGCCCTAACCCTTCTCCTACTTCTTCTTATTCTTCTTCTTCTTCTTCTTCTTCTTCTTCTTCTTCTTCTTCTTCTTCTTCTTCTTCTTCTTCTTCTTCTTCTTCTTCTTCTACAGTCTTTAGCTACCACACAATTGGCCACATACTCACATGTGCAGTGCCTTTGGTCAACAGAATCTTCATAGTACATAGAGCCATTCCTAAATGAGTAGATATAGTACTAGAAAAGTATATAGTAACATAGCATCTTATGGGGTTACATATGTTATTTACTCGCCCTTGTTTCTTATGCCACTATCCCTGCCTCTACCTTTACTATAGTCTCTGGCATGTCATCCCTAGCTACATCCCTTTTTTTACTCTTGCAAAATACAAACGATTATATTAGCCTTAGAATTGGTGGTAAATATCTTGTCATAGTTCTAGCTGATGTACTTGCAAGAAAATCATTGCACTTGTTCAAACTCATTCAAGATATGACAGGTAAACACAGATAAAGGTGATTGAATTTGCAGTTGGTGCATTGCCTTACAGTCCATCCATCGGTGCAAGCTATATCTTAGGCATTCTCACTTATATCTTTCAACAGGAGCAAATATACCCATGAATGACCAGGGTCATATACAAATCAGTGTACTACTTCATTGCATGCAACTCGTACAACACTTTGGCACATATATACTTATTGCATACATCCATCTTTTAGGTCAGAGGACTGTATAAGGGAGTGCTACCTCCAGTATTGATGCAAAGTGTCATTAATGGCATAGTGTTTGGTGTGGAGGGACCTACGTCACGATTCCTTCATTCCAGAATCAAAGGTGATGGAGTAATGAAGGAGATAAAAGTTGGATGTCTTGCAGGGATGGCTGGTGGGTTTGTTCAGAGCTTTGTATGTGCTCCAACGGAACTGGTGAAGCTCCGTACACAGCATCAAGCCATGGGGAAGGCCTCGTCCTACAGAGGAAATTGGGCCACTTTGAAGAGCATCTATTACAGCAAGGGCATCCCTGGATGTTTTCAGGGATTATGGATCACTGTACTTCGTGATACTCCAGCATTTGCTACCTATTTTGCATCATATCATGGACAGATGCACTACATATCACGTCGAAAAGGAATATCTCGAGATGAACTGAGCAAAATTCTCCTCTACCCATTTGTGTGTGGTGGTACAACAGGGATCATAACATGGAGTGTTAACTACCCAGTAGATCTGGTGAAGACAAGGATACAGCTGGATGGGGCAGATGGTGCTGTGAGACAATATCGAGATTCGTGGGATTGTTTTGTGAAGGCATGGAGGGAGGGAGGTGTGAGACTTCTGTATCGTGGTCTAGTTCCCTGTTGTGTCAGAGCATTTGCTAATAGTTCATGTCTGTTTGTGGCTTATGAGCTATCAAAGAGAGGTCTCCACAGTCTCTGTGGCAGCAAAAGTGAACCATGATGACACTGTTACCAGTCTGTCGTGTGATCATGCTGGTAACTTATATATAACAATACTGGCTCTTCCCACAATAGTGGGTGTGTGATCAATCTAGGGCAACTAATTGAGTATTATACATAGAGTGGTTGTGTGTTTATTAATTTTATTCTGTAGCTACTAGCAACTCACACTTTTCACTAACAACTCTCTACGTAGGGATGGCACCAACATGCTCATGAAGAGTAACAACATTTTTATGAAAATGATTTTACTCTTTTATGTCAGTTTTATAGTCACTGTTATATATATATGCAGGTTATATATACCCAAAGTTATGCGTATGCATCAAACTTGCATTGTACGCATAAAAGTGTTATTTGGATAATGTAACGAGGGGAGAATTAACATTAAGGTTTAATCAACCATTACAATGTAATATATGTATAGACAGTCATTATTTGTATTTGTATTGGTTACACTAGTTCATAGACTCCGGCACTAGGAGATGAGTAGTAAGTGTTAGTGGTCTGCTGTGCTGTAGGTTGATCGAGACCCATTAACTCGATCACTTCATATACTGTGTTAGTACTGGCTGGAATATCAACTTCTGAATCACTTTCTGGACATTTGCACTGGAAAGAGTTGGCGGTCTGTTGTTCTGTAGGTTGATGGACAGTATAAGACCCTGACTTGGTCAATTCATAGACGGCATTAGTACTAACTGGAATATCTACATCATTTTCTGGATATTTGCACTGGAAAGAGTTGGTGGTCTGTTGTTCTGTAGGTTGATGGACAGTATAAGACCCTGACTTGGTCAATTCATAGACAGCATTAGTACTGGCTGGAATATCTACATCATTTTCTGGACATTTGCACTGGAAAGAGTTGGTGGTCTGTTGTTCTGTAGGTTGATGGACAGTATAAGACCCTGACTTGGTCAATTCATAGACGGCATTAGTACTAACTGGAATATCTACATCATTTTCTGGATATTTGCACTGGAAAGAGTTGGTGGTCTGTT
This sequence comes from Theonella swinhoei, assembly GCA_963970385.1. NCBI lineage: Eukaryota > Metazoa > Porifera > Demospongiae > Tetractinellida > Theonellidae > Theonella > Theonella swinhoei. The sequence continues at coordinate 5,740,255 of OZ019951.1, read as the reverse complement.
GTTCTGTAGGTTGATGGACAGTATAAGACCCTGACTTGGTCAATTCACAGGCAGCATTAGTACTGGCTGGAATATCTACATCATTCTCTGGACCTCTGCACATGAAAGAAATCACCATAATTATATATAATGATATATATAGGATTTGGTACATTCTGTAATGTATAATGCATGGGGTTGGAGCTGTTAAAACTGTCATACTTCGGTATATCAGTGGAGTCATTTCTTCTGTGGTATCTCAATACCAGAACTACTACCACAATGCTGGCACCTGCAATAATCAGTACCACTACTACAGCTACTCCACCAGTAACAGCTGCTGTCATGTAAACATCACTCTGAGAATTCTCTACAAGTGAAATAAAGAGCACAAATACACGCATACATTGTAATCATCAATGTTCACCAGCAGTCTGTGCAGTCACAGGATGACTGTAGTCTCCATTACCACCACTGTTGACTGCAGCCACTTCAATGGAGTAGGTAGTGGATGACATCAGACTTGAGATAGTGGCCTCAGTGACATTGCCTCCTGAGACATGTACAATCTGTGTACTCTGACTGCCCTCTACTCCATACTGTATGGAATAGCCTGTTATGTTTCCATTGTGGTGGATGCAGTCCACAGCTCTCCACTGGACAGTAATGCTGGAGGAGGTGACTGCAACAACTCCAACAGAAGTAGGAGCAGCAGATGGCTCTGTATGGAAAGAATCAGGCTCTTGCATTTAATCCATTCACTCTATATAGCTCTACCACTCACTGTATTCCACTGTATATATGGTCACAGGGTTACTAGATACAAAGCCAGCTAAAATAGTGACAGTGTAGCCAGTTCCTCCTCTCAGATTCTGTATGGTGTAGTTGGTAGAGCTGACAGTAGTACTGCCACTTAACACTCCACCAGGACATTCATCTGACATCCATATCACCTCATAACTGTCCACTGCTGAGTCACTCCAGGACAGTGAGATGGAAGTGACATTAATTGCTGTTACACTTGGCTTGGAAACTAAACGACAATGTCTACATAATATATGATACATGGAATTGCAATTCCACCTACCCAGTGTGACATTGAGGAATACTGTATGACTGAAGAAGTGTTGTGATGTGGCCACTATGGATACCATATAAATGTCACCATTCTTAAGACCAGTCAGCAGGTAGTTGTCTGTGGAGCCATCACTAACATCCTCACTGCTATTGCTGCCACCACTAAAGTAGATCCTGTACCCAGTTGTATCCCCCAGTGGAGTGGGTGGGCTCCAAGACACTCGGATACTTGTGGGACCTTCCTGGACTGCCATCAGATTAGTAAGAGCTGAGGCAACTGGAGAAAAAACAAAGTGTACTTTTGCATAGTACCACGCACAGCACATGCACTGTTAAATTTTGGGTGTTCCCACAACACCCTTTTGGAATGTCCCTCAGACTGTGTCCCAGTTGGACCAGAGTTTATAGGGAATGGCGTTAGAAGCAGTGACCCTATAGAGAGTTCAAGTACACTCTCATGTGGGGTGTCCCTGAGAGTGTATATTGAGTTTCTTTTGTAATCTGACTATTTTCAGTTTCCTGCTAACTGTAAAGCCTTACCTTGAGAAATGATCTTACTAGATAACTTCTTACTTGCATGGACATTTTGTTTACCAAGGCAAAGCCTCCAAGTAGGTTTTTAAAGTTTTAGTACAGAATTGCTTAATTTTCAGTATTTTAGAGCTGTTTAACTTTAAAATTGGCATGTTGCATTCAAGTGAATCAGAATTTACTCGGGAAAGCTGGCAGCTCTTCTTGAACTTTCCACACCCTCCCTCATTGCCTCCCTCCTAACCTCAGGCATTCTTCTGCCACTATCTGGAAGAGAGCCCATCTTTGAAAGCTCAAGAGCTCCTGGCTTGCAGTACTTGAAGAATCATAACAAAACACGGGAACACATTGGTTTGAATATTTATGAGTATGATTAAATTACCTAACACCTTCTGTGGTGCAGATTTACACCCTGCAGCTGTCACAGGTCTTACATGGAGGGGGGGGGGGGGGTTACACTGCACTATGCATGCATGCATGCATGGTGTTGTATCACACATTGGTGTTGTACCACACACTTTAGGGTGCTATAGTAATGTACTACACTCCTGGAGTGTAGCTGCACACTGAAGGTGTTTCAATGCACCAATAGATACTACTAATATGGAGTTTTAAGCTACACATTTGTAGTGTCTACTACACCTTCCTGGTGACATTTATTACGTATAAGATTGAGGTGTATGGGGTGGATCAAAATTACTATCAAATAACAGTTAGTCAGACACTACATAAGTATCATTGTGCCTGTATATATGCTGCTTACATATACATGTGGAAACATGTCAATGAACACCTCTGTAGTACTGTGTCTATAGAATTACTTTGCCATTAGACATAGGTGCGTTGTATTCTCTAGCTCATGATTATGTGCAAATGGCTTCCACTTGCACCACGATGTCTGCATCCTGAATTAAACTGTACCTCTAACAGTGTAAGTAGCTGAATCTTCAGATGGTTTGTTATTAGCCGCAGTACATGTGTAGAGTCCTCCCAGTCTCCCAGTCACAGTCAGGGTGTGGGTGTACTGTGCAGTGGTAGCATTGTTCAATACAGTCATCTTATTACCCATGGCAGGGCCAGAGTCTCTGGTCCAAGTGACAGTGGTAGCAGGTCCACCAGTGGAGATACAGGTGAGGGTGAACTGAGGACTGGCTCCATTGAGGTCAGAGTTGATGGTCAATGCTAAATCCTCAGATATTGTGATATCGCCTGTAAAAATATTTTATGATAAAAGATGTATATAGGAAGCAGAATAGTTATTGTGTCATCGAAGCATGGCTCTGCTAACTTTGGTGCTATAGCATTATTATATACTAGTACTGCTGTAATAATTCAGCCGTATGAGTATTGTGAATAGTTCATGATATACAATTGACATGCAGCTCATTCCCACAAAACACAGGGTTGGCCCTAATATAATAATATACATTAGTCAACATCATAATGGTGCCAGGTGTTTCAACTGCTGTAACTACAGTCCTCATCAGTGGCATGCATATGTGCAAAAACAAAGGCATAGGAGAGGCTATATTTAAGCAAAAACAACCTAGGAATGTAGGAAACACTAAAAGCAACCAGGAAAGCACATAAGAGTAAGAAATGAACTTGAAACATTGATGATTTTTTAGACTACTTGGCATGGTAGATTGGACTGAGGGAGGGTAAACTTAGACCAAAAATAGGCATTGTTTTGTGCTCTACAAATGTTATAAATATTTTCAACTCTCATCGGTATTACTATAATAGCTAGCTTGACTCTCTGTGAAGATTATAGGGACTAGAGCTTTACAGGAAATCAGATTAAAAGTAACATGAGGTAACTAACATGTTTTTGCTAACATATGTCACACAAATAACACTACAAAAAGGGCAACTAAATATTGATGCTATTTCCTAGGAGAAAATAGTAAATGAAATTAAGAACAACATTGAAGACACAGATATCATATAATATAACAACATATACATTTTTTAATTACATCATTATAAATAAAACTGAATCAAGTAAATAAACTTTGTCTGGCCTAAACATGCACTTAGAGCATTAACTGACCTCCACTAGTGTACAGTCCAACATACACTGACTCTCCCAGTGATTGATCACTATCATCATGAACCGCATTAGTTGCAATAGTACAGTGATACATGCCAGATGTAGGTCCATTACCACCATGATACAAGTCAACATGCTCAGATTTACGATCCATGTAAAGAACACCTTGAGAACTAGGGAATGGCAGTCGAGTTCCATTAGGGTAATGCCAGTCTCCACGATGTATACCATGGTTAGCTCTACAACATGTACTCAGGTCAGTGTGACACTTGACAGTATTACTATCATTGCCACTCTTATCAGTCCCCACTAGACTGAAGTTGATGTAGGAATTGTTGGGTAGAGCATGTCCCATGAAGGAGACATAAGGAAATGTCAGAGAGTGGACCTCCACCTGAGACCAGAGGAGACACAGCAGTAGGAGAGGTGGGAACTCCATTGGGCAGTATAGACCTATACAGATTGTATATAATACAGTACATTAGTATAGTAGCAATTCTGGTGTGGTGTATACAAAGACTCACCATTCAAATGCGCTTTTCAAACTCGTGCAGAATTCGAATCTATGGACTGTTTAGACTGCAAATGCAGGTATAGATCTACGTATATGGATTTTTCCAACTGGCAATTGTATCGTGAACTGTAATGAGCTTCGGAGATCCCCTGGGATACCTTGAACCGTGCTGCTCGAATACTTTTTTCCCAACGTAAACAGGTCTGAACGTGTGTACAAGGAGCAGTTCTTCAGAGTCCAATCAAATTCACCCATTGCCATTACGTCACTACCTTACATATATACACTGAATAGATGCTTTTGCGGGTGTGCTAACAAATTATGTGCATGCATTATTGCGCATGCGTATCTCTACTGTAGCAGTCTCGCCGAAGGAAAGTCTACCGGTGGTGTTTTCGTTACCGACAAGCAGAGGTAAGCAGGTCCAGTCTGGGGGATTTAAGCACAAATTTAGCTTTCTAGACTAGGGTGTTGGGCGGCGAACCTTAAGAGAATTTGAAGCGTGCTTTTATTTTCTCTTCAGTGTTCATCTTTTCATAAAGAGAAACTGGAAAGATTAGTAATATCCATTCACTGTTTCCAGGCGTTTGTTAATTGTACAAAAAAATTAAAATCTATTTGTACAACAGATTGCACGACAGCTAAAGACGAACATCAGCTACGTACGTACACCACTGATATAGTGAATCCATAAGGTCATGCCATGCTTGTCACCTTCAACTAAATAGTTAGAACCACTAGCTATAGTTGAGACTTCTTCACGTTCATCCATGTCAACTAGAAATTACACAGCCCTGCAACCTTGTGAACTGGTATAGTTTCAACACTATTGACACCCCTAGTACATGTTCTCCAGTCATCATCTAGGCCTAGCTATATATGTGCTTGAGGATACATCAGTAACACAATATGCTAATGAAGTCTTCCAAGTTAAACTTTAGATAGCAATACCCACTGACATGGTTATCTCAGTTGCATCTGAACTCAGACCACTGACAAGGCTTGTAGTAATTAGTGGTACATGCCATAGTAAGTCCTAGAAACTTCAGGGGAGATGCATCTGCGATAACCTTGCCAGGACTAAAACAGCATTATTGGTTGGCGAGCGTAGCGAACGTTTCTAGTGATCTGAACGGGCGATTTTTCTATATATATATATATATATATATATGTGACGGGCGATGTACATACCCTAACGTTATACGTAATTAGTATATCTAGCGCGTGCGGTTCAAGGATTCGCGCAAGCGCGTACGCCGAGGGTTCTGCACTTTAGTGCATTCATTGAGCATTAAATTTAGCTATAGTGGAAGACTAGTACAAGGGACTATATAGATATGTGGATTGGTGGATTTGGAATAAATAGTGGTATGGCTATACATCAACAATGAATGCCATAATTCTTTGGTTGCATGATACAGGCCTTAAATTAGTGAATAATAGGTAAACTCTGCAATATAGTCAATAGTCTTCATACGCTGTATGCACACCATGCATATGATAATACGCACACCATCAATACATAAGGTAATAACTATATAGTCTGTACATGATCATCTCCTCCAACTCTCAATTCAGCAATGCAGGTGGCAGTTGTGGTTTTCTTGCAGTTTCTCTTATATCTACACTGCTCTGCTGTAGAGCTGAAAGTTGGTATCTATAACAAAATTCCTGATCTTGCCAATGATAGTCCGGCATCTTACAAATCAATGATAGAGGAAGGTTTCAATAATGATGATCATACTGTTCATGCTGTTGTAGACACAGACCAATTGCAATACAGTCCCTACGATGGAAAACTGAAAGACTATCTTTCAGAGGATGGCTTTGGTCTTATAGAAATGGATACAGCTGACTTGAGAGAGGTGGTTGAAGATGACCTAATCATTGAAGGACCAACAAATCTACCAGATAATATCTTACCAGCTGCTGTAAGTGCTGTGACAATAAACCGACACGACACACACGTGTATGGTTACCCCACACTGGTCTGTGGCAACTTCCTCATTGGACTGACTCCAAATACTTGCCCACTGAGAGAGGCTCGAAATAATTATTTGGCATTCTTTGACATGATTGAGAAATGTAAAACAGACATTTTTGCTAATGATACATATAATTGGGAAAAAATGCTTGGTGGAAAAATGAATGATAATGATGGCTGGTACCTACAATTTATCTATATACGTTGATGGCTACATTGATATTCATGGATATGGATCAGTTGAAAGGGCAGTTGATGAGGTAGTTATATTAGAGGAGTTGTAGATCCAATACTCTGTGAAAGACTCAGTTGGTTCATTAATTGCTGTAATAACAAAGATGGTGAAGATCCAAACAAGTGCTACTATAAGTTTCCTGGAAGTTATGTAGAAGATAGCAGTAATATGTACCATGATGTACAAACATATGCAAGGTATTTATATTTTGGGTTCTCTGAGAAGGTTGCTAAAGTGGAGCAGGGAAGTGATTGCACGTCCTACGCCGCTATCTCTGGACCACTGGGAGAAGTTAACAACCTACTCATGTTTACAGATGCACTAGTTATCAACAAGGCTCGCTGGATGGCAGCAGATGAGGAGAAAAAGAACACAATAATTGCTTTTGTGCAATACTTCCAGAATACTTTGCTTCGCCACAATATTGCAATGGGGGCCGACCTCGAGCCACCTCGAGTCCGTTACCTCCTTCAAGCTACAGAAGAATTATATCATACGACAGATAACATCATTTATCAGGACCTATTTTGGTCCCTTAGCAGAGCTGTGGCTGCACCATCCCTTACTAGCTATCAGAAAAAGAAAATGAGAAGAAGTTCTTACAGATTTGTGTGTGAATATTGCTCCAAATGAAAAATCCCGCAGTGGAAAGTATAAAGAAGAACTTTAATGTGTACTCATGACAATATTGAACAGAAGTGTACAGTTTGTATATTTTTAGGCCTGTAGTATATTAATAAATTTTAATAACTTAGAAAGCCCAAGGTGGCCATTAGTCAAAACAACAACAAAAACAACAACTATTTAGTATTTAGTAAGGGGTATGCTTCCTATAATCAAAAGACATAAATACAAACCAGGCTACTTTTCTAATTGTAGGTGTGTTGCTAGTTTCCAATAAATAACACATTTTGTCTCTGTTAGGTAAGTTGTGGAATTGTGTATTGTACTTCCCTGCTGTTTCATAGAGGCATTTCCTGAAGTGCTGCAATTCTTGACATTCAGTGATAAAATGATATTCATCATCGACACTTCCATTATTGCAGGATGTACAGAGGTGTTCCGGAGGAATTGATGGTTTGTGGTATCTCCCTGTCTCTATGGCCAGACTGTGGCAGCTTGTTCGAAATTTTGCCAGTGCCACCAAATGACTCCTTTTAGTAACTCTAGTCAAATAATATTCCCACGCAAAATCTTTTTTAAATGTTCTATAAGTTCAAAGTTTATTTCCACCACTAACTCTGTTATCATCCCACAGCTGTTCTTTCCAGATATTAATAAATGATTCCTGCAAATTCCTCTTAACTTCTTTCAGAACTATTTCATTGGCATTGAGACTTTGATTGTATGTGTACTTCATAATAATTTCACTTGTTGCAGTGTACCAATTGTTTCTCTTGTTTGGTGTATGTTTTAATAATGTTAGGGCTTCAGAGACTAGAGGTGGTGCATTAACATGTATTCTGATGAAATACTTGATAATTCTGTAGTAGATTCTTAACCATTGGGGGAATGTTCCTGTTTCACCATATACTGCCATATTAGATGCATTAGGAGGAAGACCTAACATTTCCTTGCAAAATTTCAGGAGAACCTTTTCTATGTCATGGAAATATTTAACACCCCAGACTTCACAACTGTACTCTAAAATAGGTTGCACCATTGCTGAATAGAGTAAGCACATAACATTTGGTGTGAATCCTCCCTTCTCCCTCGACTGTGCTCGAATCATATTTAATACCTTTAAAGCACTCTGTAGGCCTGAGGCTATTATGCTAATTTTTTCCCCTATTATTCTATTCCGCACTTCTTTTGATTCTACCCATTTATTCTCCTATATTCTGCCCATTATTCTGTAGTTATTCTCCAAAAAGGACACATGACAAGACAAATCAATGACGCGTACGCTTGTTATATTGTAACATAATTGAGCACAAACGTAGTCCTGCAATGTAGACGCAACAGAAGTAGAGGATCGTGAGTTGGAACCAGCAGAAGACATAGTCAAATACTATGTAGAGAATCAGCAAATGTATGCATAACTGCACTGCATGTACATTTACTATACTGTCATCATATGATCAACCGCGCGCGCGCTATATGTGCGCGCGCACGTGACATTTCCACATAATTTCTCCGATTATTCCAGCACTATTCCGAATTCCTTTACCTGCCTATTATTCCAAGTTTTATGCCGGCATAATCGCCGCAGGCCTAGCACTCTGACAGAATGTTTTGACAGCTAAAGTAAATGAGCCAGTATTAGTGAAAATTACTCCTAGGTATCGGTAGGAAAACACTTGTTGTAATGGATCCCCATTATATGACCATATAAAAGGGCATAATGAACTTGCACCTCCAAACACCAATACTTTTGTTTTGGAATGATTGACTGTCAGGGCCCATTTTGAACAGTACCCATAAAGAAGATTCAAAGAAGATTGCAAATCTTGTTGATTATTTGCCAGCAGAACGAGATCATCAGCAAACATGAGCCCAGCTACTTTCCTAGACCCCAGCATAACTCCATAACACTGCTTAATTTCATCTAATAAGTCACTTGTGAAAAGTGTAAACAAGATTGGACTGAGAGGACACCCTTGTCTAACTCCAGTATTACAGATGAAACTATCAGTATACTTTCCACATAACTGGATGCAAGATTTTGCATTTCTATAGATGTCTATATATTTTGTACAGGTATGTAAATAATATGCAACTGTCTGGCTATTGTGGTCCTAGTACAGTGTCCTTATTAGCACTGTATCTGACACTGCGTGGACCAGTCATTCATGCAGAGCAGTCATGCCAACTCTCACGCATTGCGCGTGAAACTCACGCATTCGCCGTTGTTCTCACGCGAACACGCATCAAACAACTGCGCCGAGGCGCGCCCCCTTATTTAATCTATAAGCGCCTAGGCGCCTAGTGCCAGCCAGTACGCGCTTCACACGGTATTGCGAGAAGCGAGTGTCACGGGGATTTGGTACCCCCAGTGATGATAGGCTCCAACTTTTTAAAAATTGCTTCAGGGGACCATAGCCACGCCCACACAACCAGCAATTAACACAAAACTGCGCACTAACCCCCGTCCATTATTTACGCAACTACTGTCGCGCGCTGCGGTTTGCGCTTTAGCAACTGTTACGCCCTTGCATACGCTTACTGTAGCTATCGTAAGTGCCTTGATTCCACTGTTTGTCGTCTGGGGAATAACTAATGTACGCAGCAAGCATGTAACGCGGCACGCGTTGCGACAATCGAAGTACGCCCACTTCCGGGACAACTGTACGTCCGTCCGGGACCCGGAGACAAATTCTGGACTGTCCCGGAGATTCCGGGACAGTTGGAGCCTATGAATGACTCATATATACGTACGTGGTTTCAGAGGTAGAACGTCAATCGTCAGCGAAGACTGTCGTGTACTGAGTATAGAGTACGAGATGAACGAAGCTACCATTGACTTCGTGTCTGGATGCATCGGAGGTTAGTCGCGTCACAGTATAATTTCTAAATTGTACACATATGGATATAGATAGTAGCACTACTTTGATTACCTCCATATTAGCATATAGCATTCACTTTGCATGCAGTGTGATATTTGGTGGCATTAATTCTATACACAGGTATTGCAAGTGTCATCGGCTGTCATCCATTTGACACTGTCAAGGTATGTGATTATATAAAATGTTGCCATTAATATCTTAATTGTCTATATTGTATAGTGTCAGCTACATGTAGTTATGTATAAGAAGTAAACTGTGAATATCTGCATAATACTGTAGTCAGCAAATTGATGACTGGTCATCATGTGATGTGTTGTGCACACACCAAACATGGGATTCATACCATGTACAAGATTCATGGAATTTTAGTTAAAATTGTCTATAACTGCATTCCTGTAATAATTATTGTGCCACTGATGCATATGAATACTGGAGAACAAGACAAATTCACACTGATATACAATGATACACATCCATGTCACCTATAAGCTCAATACTTTATTGGCGAGCGGAGCGAGCCTACCTAGTCCTGTCAACGGGCCGTATATATATATTCATATGTGACGAGCGATGTACATACCGTAATATTATATGTGCTTCTAATTTTGCGTGCGCACTACTCTCCCGCTCGCCAACAATTCAACTAGTTTTAAGACACTACTTACATGGGGCACTTACTTAATTCTATATAGCTACCAGATACATGTACAGCTCTCTCTGGTGTTAAATTATTAGTGATGTCTGGTTTGTTAATGGTGTGTAGATATTTTTTCGTGCCATATTTGAAGTGCATTTGTTGTTGTGTTAATGTCTAACGAGCAATTAATGGTTTATGTACCCAATCATCTTTATTGCAGTGTAGGATTCAGTCCCAAGGTTCTGGAGACATACCAGTCAGATACAGGAATGGCTGGCACTGCTTTTTTGATACATTCAAGACCGAAGGGGTATGAATATTATATTGCATTGGATCAGAATACTTTAAGACCTCACATTTAGCCAATATGCCCAGTGAAGGACTATAGGTTCATAAACCCTAGGCCTACTTCATTGCATGCATGCACTGTATATAAAATATGCATTTTATGGTCATCTCATTTTCACTTTGTGATATTAATGTTAGCAGTAGAAGAGCTGTTTATTTCTTTAGCTGATACATAGGAAAAGCCTTAATTCCCACCTCATCTTAAAGCTATGAATGATGTAGTCACTGCCAGGTAAATAAACAGCTCCTCTGCCACCCAGGTGAAGTCAATTATTCATCTTAGTAATGCCAGATGATGCATTACATTCCTTACATTCCTTCTCATATTTATATTCTGCCCATCAGGTGTGAATAATATAGTACATGTATATGTAATACTACAATAAGATAAACAAACTGTGATTGTCCCTCTAGCTACGTACCACCCACTGACCATATTCTTTCTTTGGTATTGTAAATCATGTATTCTTGTGTATATATGACCTCACTTTTAGGAGAAACATACTCACTAAATGATTATGTTCATATATAAATCTTCATTGCATGCATTTGTTCATGTATATACATCTTGTTGCACTTCGGACATTCTGTATTTCTGACATCTAAAAACCACATCTCCACCATGCAGATCAGAGGATTGTATAAGGGAGTGCTTCCTCCACTAATGATGCAAAGTGTCATTAATGGCATAGTGTTTGGTGTGGAGGGACCTACGTCACGATTCCTTCATCCCAGAATCAAAGGAGATGGAGTAATGAAGGAGATGAAAATTGGATGTCTTTCAGGAATGTTAGCTGGGTTTGTTCAGAGCTTTGTATGTGCTCCAATGGAACTGGTGAAGCTCCGTACACAGCATCAAGCAATGGGGGAGGCCTCAGCCTACAGGGGGAATTGGGCCACTTTGAAGAGCATCTATTACAGCAAGGGAATCACCGGATGTTTTCAGGGATTCTGGATTACTGTATTTCGTGAAGTTCCAGCATTTGCTACCTATTTTGCATCATATCATGGACAGATGCACTACTTCGCAAGTAGAAAAGGAATATCTGAAGATGAGCTGAGCAAAAATCTCCTCTACCCGTTTGTGTGTGGCGGTACAACAGGGATCATAACATGGAGTGTTAACTACCCAGTGGATCTGGTGAAGACCAGGATACAGCTGGATGGGGCAGATGGTGCTGAGAGACAGTATCGAAATTCGTGGGATTGTTTTGTGAAGGCATGGAGAGAGGGAGGTGTGAGACTTCTGTATCGTGGTCTAGTTCCCTGTTGTGTCAGAGCCTTTGCTAACAGTTCATGTCTGTTTGTGGCTTATGAGCTATCAAAGAGAGGTCTCCACAGTCTCTGTGGCAGCAAAAGTGACCCAGAGTGAAAATATTACTATGCTGGAGAGTTACATACTACAATACTGTACACCATAGTGGTAGTTTGTAGTTCATTAGTGACAGAGTTCTTTAGTAATCCACACCACATTTTATGTATATAGTTGTGTCAGTTTTTAAACAGACAAAAAAGTATATGTATTGTCAGATTTATTATGTCATATATATGCAGGTCATACCCCCACTGTATTGCAGGTTGTATATGAATATGCTGCAAACTTGTATTTTAATGACTGTTATTATTTACTAGTCAATTCTTTGTGATGAAAGAAATAAACACACCATATCGTGTAGTGTATTTTACATTGGGCTATTCCTATTACAAAGAGCCTTAACAAAAAGTATTATTTAGAGAGTCAATATGATGCACGTTACATATAATGTATACGTAATTTTCAGTAGAATTATTGTACAGCTATATACGTACAGCAGCGGGATGACGTCAATATGTGCATAGGTCGAGGCCTAGATCTACGTGCTTGCAATGCTATAGATCTATATACCTATAACATGCTTTATTATGGCGCTGCAGTATACACATTAATCGAATACTTATGAGAGACTCACCAGGTCAGTTGTACAGCTACGGCCTTGTTCCCACGGTACGTATCATCGTGCATAATTATAATGCATATTATTGCGCATGCGTGTAAACATCGACGGAAAACTCCATTACATTATTGCTTTCATTGTCTATGGGGCGGTGAGGTTTAGTTTTATACATACAGACAAAATAATTATTAAATAAAAATGATGATTCCAATATGACAAGTGGATTTGAGGGGCCACAATAATATGGTAATAAAGTGTTAACATGATATAGATTGGGGCTGACTATTTGCTACTGTCGGTGCTGAATAATAACTTATGGTAGTGGCCTCCAGACATGGTCGTGACCTCTTGCAATGCAGGTGATCTCTTGACACATGTTCCAGCCATAATACTCTGCGAAAAGAGTTACCTTTGGCTGTGGAGTGTTAGCCATTCTGGAAAGGGTTTGCCTAACTTGGTCAAGAGTTGTCTCAGTCTAGTATTGTGAGGGGCAAAGTAGTTAGTCAGCCATTGGTGGTCTTCAGGACTCATGGGAGGGTAAACCCTTCCTTTGTTTTTACCTGCAGGAAGACATGTAACACATTAATCTACCTCTAAAGATGGACTGAAATGAGGATGCTTTAATATGACAACCTTTGGATGTTTACAGTGGAACCTCCGATCGAACAAGGGACACTTTGGGACCATCCCTTTTGTCCCTTGTAGAGAGGTTGTCCCCTCTCGGAGGTTTCCATTTTTCCTTTATAATTCCGTTATATATTCAGCTCTCCTACAATTATTTGATTAATAAAAATTGTGATAATGGCAACAGCTGAAATATAAGAGTTACTGTATAAGCTGTAAGCTTAATGAGAATTACAACAATTTCTATGTGACCATGCATCACAACGACCTAGGGGACTATGGGAGACCATCGGTATTATATAACGTGACTTAGAGCCATTATAATATGGTCAAAATAATTATTTTAAAGTTGTCTGTTTGTTGGGCCGTGAACATCAACCGAGGTGTGGGATATGGACTAGAAGTGCAGTTTATGTACAGATTCTACAGTTCTAAAGTCTATGTTGAAAAAATGAACGAGTTAGTGAACTCTCTAGACTAGCTGGCGCTAGCCTAGCTACGTAGGTAGCTAATGTCTGCATTTCATGGTGGGTGTGGTTTCAGTGTCCACTTTGAGGGGTAAAAATGTATGAGTGAAGTACAGCGTGGGATGCTGGCATTGTCCGTTGTCCGGATATTAGAGGCATCCGCTTCTCGGAGGTTTCTAATACATATAGTTTTATGGTAGTTTCAATCAGTTCCTTGGAGCTTGTCCGCTATTCGGAGGTTGGCCGCTTCTCGGAGGGTCCGTTATGGGAGGTTCCACTGTATTGCAGAACACTCTCCTATACGTATGTATATTATACTGTAATTTATATGCTTGTGCATATTAATTATTCATTCAGTCAATTAAAGACTGTACTCCTACAATGAAGAGCTGTGAAATCAGGATTCTTTAACTTGGCTCAGAGACATGCTCTCTCTCTCCTCCCCCTCCCCCCTCTCTCTCGCTCTCTCTCTCTTACCGAGGCACGTCTTTCTGCCTGTCTTCTCCACTATACAGTAGAACCGTTTACGAGAGTCATACCTGGAGCATGAGAGGATTGATATTGTGTGTGTGTGTGTGTGTGTGTGTGTGTGTGTGTGTGTGTGTGTGTGTGTGTGTGTGTGTGTGTGTGTGTGTGTGTGTGTGTGTGTGTGTGTACTAACTGCAGTATGTTGTGGTAGTTCAGACGTGGTAGATTGAGGAACTCTTGCACTGTTTCCATGACATTTGATGGTCTCTTCGCCAGCTCTTCACCATCTAGCAGCAGCAACTGATTAGATTAGGGGGGGGGGGGAATTTAAGCATAGGTGTAGTACAATTCAACCATCTCTTCTTATACATGACAGGTGTGTACCTGCTCCTTGCTATAATAGTTGAGCCACTCTGTAATGTGCTGGTGATAGTGTGCAGGTGTGAGGCAGTGATAAGAGAGATCAGCGAGGGAAGGAGACGGAGAGGGGGTGGGGGGGAAGGAGGGGGAGGGAGAGGAGGAGAAGGAGGAGGAAGCTTCAAGGACCTCGGTAAAGGTATGTTGTAGAGCAGCTGGAACTGAACGTGCCCTCTCGCGCTGGGATGAGGAGTAGACAGTAGTCAGTCAGTCAAGAGACAAGGCACCACACAGTCCTACATGTACATCAGTAGCTATAGTCCCTATCTGGTGCTCTACACTAATTTAGTTCTCGGGGCAGCAGATGAAGTCAATACTAGGGCTAGAAGGGAGACATGCGTAGTACACGAACATACACCAGACCTCAACTCCATAGACATTGCAGCTCACCCAAGGCGTATTTTCAAAGCAGAGCCTCCTTGGGCAGAATTGTAACCTATACTAGTTGAATGCTATGAAATAAAATTAAAAGCACGTATAACGTTAAGATATGAGCAGTGCCCATCACATATAAATAAATAAATATATAGAAAAATTGGCCCGTTGACACGACTAGGAGGGCTTGCTACACTCGCCAATCAATATACTAGAGGCATTCTAAAAAAGTGGTCTATGCAGCTAAGCTGGACAAATCACACACACAAGAGAGAAAGCTTGTTAAAAACATATAAACAGGTGAACACACACTTAGAACATCAACGTAGGAGAGAGTGGTGAGGCAACATGTACCTGGTACCAGGAGTAGGCTAACTTGGTAGGATCTCTCAGGATGACAACAAGTTTGACTGAAGGAAGGAGAGAGTGGGCTCTTCTGGGGGCTAGAGGGTGGGTTAAATAGGTAGGACTCTTGTCAAACAGGAGGGGGGAGGGGAAAGGGGTTGAGGGTGCAGTGGAGGGGTCCAGGGGGGCAGAGAGGGAGGAAATATTGGACAGGGGGGCCGAAGGATAAGGGAACTGGTCCATGTACCTATAGGAAGGGAAAATGGGGGACATGAGGTACTAGTGCAAAATATGAGGACACCATTTGGTCTCTCAATTCCTAGAAATCTTCCAGGAAGAGTACCCCACTAGAGAGCCTACTTTATATGTACATACACCTGTGGGGATAAGCCGTGTGGAATGTCCCCATTCACCATGTAAATATATACAGACCCCACTCTACACAATAAATAGCACTCCTACAATGTACAGATGTGAGTATTTCCAGAGAGTTATGATGAGTCATCCCCTCTGAATAGGAAGTCATGAAATGAAGATCGATATCCTTCACAATCACAGGTGTAGGGTCAATAGGTAACTGCTATACTCTGACTATATTGTAAATGCATGTACATCATTTTAGATGTCCTAATTAGAGGGGTGATGGAACACATCGTGAGGTATGGTATCCCCCACTTCAGGACGTCCTAATTAGAGGGGTGATGGAACACATCGTGAGGTATAGTACCCCCCCACTTCAGGACGTCCTAATTAGAGGGGTGATGGACCACATCGTGAGGTATTGGTATCCCCCACTTCAGGACGTCCTAATTAGAGGGGTCAAGAACACATCATGAGGTATTGGGTATCTCGACTTCAGGACACATCATGACAGTAGTAGGTGTCCCCACTTCAGTAAAGGTATCACATGTCCCCATATCAAGATGTGCTAATTTGATGTCCTAATTGTAGGGGCTGTTCTCTACCACCCCATCACTCACCAGTCAATCCCCTGCTGGTATAATGATTCATCTGTGAAGAACTGAACCTCGTCAAAATGGTGTTTAGTGTTCTTGTTACTCATCAGTAGTGGATGGAGTCTGTGTGAGGGAGAGATGGGTATGTATATGTTGGCCAGGGTTTAATGTCCTTGAGGGGCAAATTAAATAATTGTAGAAACTGGGGGGGGGGGGGCATTTAATGATTGGTAAATTACAAATGGTGTCATATGCTTGGGAGGGTAACTGGAATCCTTGGGGGGGGGGGGGGGCATTTGCCCCCCTGCACCCCCCTGGAGTAAACTCTGGTTGGGGACTAATGGACCAGTTTAAAAGGGGCCGGACCACTTTAAACCCGGCCAGACATTCATCATATACAAGGTGTGCAGTATCATGTACAATGAACAATCACGTGCATAGAGCACTACTTAAAATAGAAGTAGTAAAGAAACAGAGTACAGAAAGGAATTCTACATACATATATACACACATACACAGACACACACACATACATACATGTACATGCACACACACCAGCTTCAACAGCTTAGAAAATTGTATGTACATGAACAATATTTAGTTTGGTGTTTGGCGTCTTTGCTGGTTTAATTACCGCGGCCTTCTCCATAATGTTAAGTTTTAATTCGGCTGTTTATCAGATTGAGATGCTTTGGTTGCTGTGGCTTGATTTGTATCTGTGATTCTCCTAATTAACACTTCCCATGAGGGAACCCAGCGGTCAAGGGGTACTGTTTCATCCCTGAAATTGGACCACTTCACTAATCAGGACACCTCACTAGTCAGGATACCTTACTAATCAGGACACCTCACTAGTCAGGACACCTCACTAATCAGGACACCTCACTAGTCAGGACACCTCACTAATCAGGACACATCACTAGTCAGGACACCTCACTAATCAGGACACCTCACTAGTCAGGACACCTCACTAATCAGGACACCTCACTAGTCAGGACACCTCACTAATCAAGACACCTTCAATATTTCAAGAGTTTCAAGATATTAGAGTGTTCTGATATGACTATATGTATTTACACATGTACCTTCAGTTATGACTACACCTACAACATACATGTACATGTAGAGACCAACATGTGTACATGTAGGGAACAGAGACCTACATGTGTACATGAAGGTGTAGATATACCAAAGCCCCTATAGTCCTACATTTCCCTAGGGCTAGGGTAATGTCGTGGGTTCCAGTCCCACCTGAGGCAGCTCATTTTTCTTTAAAAAATGACTGTCTTGGGTGAGTTACATTGTGTTGTATTGACTTGGGAGTCCCATGGTTGGAATATTCCATGTATACCACTCTGCCCATTATGTATACATGCCACCACAGAGGTTGTGATAGGGTTAAAAAACCAGACACGGGCACAAACCACAGTTTACGAACCACATGTCAACCACCTGTACCACTGTACCACCTGTACCACATGTACCGGCCTTCAGAATTGCTGTGGTGACAATGGCCAATTTAATCCTTTACTGCACACTTAACCTGTGTACTAGGGCCACTACTAAATTCCTTTTTAATCAGTGAGAAACAACAGATTAGAAGTGACATGACTTTTGACTTTGACTAACCTAGCTGGCTTCTAATAACCTCCTGCATGATTTGCTGAACTTTCTTTACAACAAATACATGACAACTTGGGAATGTAGAAGTAATAGTATAGCCATTATTAAGTTTCTCCTCATTAATGGAGAATGTATACAGTGGCAGTATAATGCTTTATTCTATAACAAAACATGCAACTGAGGCCACTACATGCAACTGAGGTTTTACTGCTACTAAATATGAGATGGAAACCTGATGAGTTGCTATATTACTGCATACATTCCTGAGTTGTCATGTGGTTGAGTTCCTCAAATCACTATTGGGTGGTGGTTTTCAGAAGCCAGGTTGCTCATAGCTCTCTTTAATTTAGAAAGCGTTTGCCAGCTGTAGCTATAGTGTACTCAAGTTGCAACTCAAACAACCACAGAAGGGTTAAAATCACCTTGAGTATACTACAGCTGGCGGTTTCTAAATTAAAAATCGGGTGGGACTCGAACCCACGACCATAAGCTTTCCAGGCGAAAGCCCTTAATTACCAACTGAGCTACTGAGGCAGCTCAGCTGGCTGGGCCGAATCCTACATACAAATCAGAAAGCATCTCAACCTGATGAACAGGTGAACTCAAACTTAGTATTTAGATGTACATGTATGTGTGGCCTGCCCATGATTGTGGGTGTGTGGTCAATGCCTCTGGCAGTGGTGCTATGGAAGCCTCTTGCATACACAATCATGCCAGGAGCAACTACAAAGATGGAAACCAGAGAAAGATGTACTAACTACACACATACAACACATTGCCCTCCATGGCTTAGAAAACATTCACAAAGCAACACAACAGAAAGACAAAGCAACACAACACAACTCACCCAAGACAGTTATTTTTCATAGAAAAAACTGCCTTGGGTGGGATTCGAATCCACGACCATCCGCTTGCTAGGCGTCGCTGTTACCAACTGAGCTACCGAGGCAACTCAGCTGGCTGGGCTCGAATCACATATACAATACAAAGCAACCAAAGCACCTCAACCAAAGCATCACAAACCAGATAAACAGGTGAACTCAAGCCCTACATGTACAGTATAGAGAGACAACAAATTCCTTTTTAATCAGTGAGAAACAACAAATTAGCATGACTTTTGACTTTGAGAAACCTGGCTTCTAATAACCTCCTGCATGATTTGCTGAACTTCCTTTACACCTGTATGCCAACAAACACATGACAGCTTGGGAATGTATAACTTCCAGGAATAGCCATTATTGAGTTTCTCCTCCTTAATAAAGAATGTAGTGGCAGTATATATGTAGTACATTATACTTTATTTTACAACAAAACATGTAACTGAGGCCACAGCAACTTTGTTCTAAATTCTTGGAAGGGAAACTTGATGAATTATAGATGTAGTACAGTGTATTGCCACCTGAGGAAGGTGTAGAGAGCTGTAGTGCCAGCCTTCTGGGGACCAAGGATGAGGAGAGATGGGAGGCGAGAACAGTTCTTGTGACGTGACCATATATCAAGATGACGTTTGTCGTCACATGGGGACTAGGGGAGGGAGAGGGGTGAAGGGAGGTGAGGAATGGAGTGGGTAGAAGAGAGAGAGAGAGAAGGTGGAAGAAGGGGAGAAGGGGAGTGGAGGAAGGGGAGGAATGGAGCGGAGGAAGGGAGTGGAGGAAGGGGAGGAATGGAGCGGAGGAAGGGAGTGGAGGAAGGGGAGGAATGGAGCGGAGGAAGGGAGTGGAGGAAGGGGAGGAATGGAGCAGAGGAAGGGAGTGGAGGAAGGGGAGGAATGGAGTGGAGGAAGGGGAGGAATGGAGTGGAGGAAGGGGAGGAATGGAGTGGGGGAAGGGAGTGGAGGAAGGGGAGGAATGGAGTGGAGGAAGGGGAGGAATGGAGTGGAGGAAGGGGAGGAATGAAGTGGAGACAGAAGAGAAGGGCATGTGCAGATTATCCTAGTACACACTTGTCAGGGTTCTCTGGAGTTAGGGCAAATCTTCAACACAACAGGACACTTCACTAATCCAAACACACCAGGACAATGTTTTCTGTTCCATGAGTGTCTGAAATCCAGACACTTCAGGACCAATTGAATTTCCAATTTAGGTGGGAGAGAGCCAAAAAAACATCCTGATTATGTGTCCTGTTATCAAGGTGTCCTAACTATACATGTTTTAATTGATCGACCTACTGTCCACAGAGGCGTCTTGTCCTCGGGGAAGAGCTGGAAGTATCTGTGGGCCATTTCCTCAGGGTTCGGAGTGGAGATCTCCAGCTGGGTCCACTTGGCTGTGAAGTAGAATAGTTGAGTGAAGAGGAGAGGAGCAAGGCGATCACAGCAGTAGTTGGGAGCGTGGGTCTTGAAGATGGAGATCTGGAGGGAGGGAGGGAGGGAGGGAGGGAGGGAGGGAGGGAGGGTGATACAGTGTGTGGAGTTGAGGGTGACTGACAACTGCTAAAGACTTGGCTACAAATGCAAAGGTATTCCATGCATGGGGTATGTACATGTAGCATAGGAATAGAGCTTAATGGGTATACACTAATGCTAGCTCACATGTCTAATACAATATGACCTTTGAACTTGTACCAGGGAGTACATGTGGAGTTCAGAGGTCATACATGCATATGAGAGCCTGTATGTCCCTCACTGGGTTCCGTAGCAGGGTCAGGAAGACCTCTCCACCTTGAGCCAGTGACATCACCTCATCTCTGCCCCCAGCAAAGTGAGAGAAGAGGAAGGTTTGATTGAATAGCTGACAGGTCTGTCGAGGGAGCACCTACAGTCAGTAAACAGTGGGGCAGTCACAGAGAGTGGAGTACATCTGAAGATCATTCTAATCGTTAATTGAGTGTCCCTATTATTCCTCTGTAATGTAGTATGTGTGGTGTACAGCAGTACCTATGTACCCTTATTCCTCTGTAATGTAGTGTGTGTGGTGTACAGCAGTACCTATGTACCCTTATTCCTCTGTGGATGAACCCTCTTCTCATGTGGTCAGGTTTGAGATGAGGGTACTCCTCAGTGGTGGTGACTTTGACATTCCATATCTGGGTGGATGGAGACCGTCAGGGTTAGTAGCTTGGCAAGTACACCTCCCTAACCACCATCAAACCAGAGGTTAGTTAGTGTGTGGTAGTGGGAATACTACTAGTACTACTGTGGGAGAAGTGTTGGTAAACAGACAGATGTCTCTATCTGGGGTATCTCAGCTTATACATTATTCATGATCCAACCTGCTGTACATACAGACTATTAGAGAGAACAGAATGTAGTTGTACAGTTAATTATACATGTACATGCACATTTAGAGCATAGAGACGTATGAACATAGCTTACAGTGGTGCACAGTCCCTGTATCTGTAATGTACATGTAGTGCTCTGTGTACTCAATTGTCAAGTGTGTGGAGGTATATGTAGTGCATTATCCTTTGTCTACCTCTTTCCATGCAGTGTAGAGTGGAGTGTGGATGGGGTATACTCCGGAGTAATTGGGGGACACGGAGTAGTGGTGGACAGACGCTGGAATACCGTGTTCCTGGATGGAAAATTAAATAGTCAGTTAGCTGGACAAATAATTCATCTCTAGTTTGAACTTCAAACTAAAACTTTAATCCAACATTTCGACACCTATACAGGTATCATCATCAGGGATGATAGAAAGTGTCTCTGACTAGTACATGTAGCTAAAGGTGAATTATTTTTTGTCAAGCACTGAGAATCTACCTAGTTACACAGGCTTGTTGGTGAGTGTAGCAAGCCCTCCTAGTGAACTCAATGGGCGATTTTTATATATGTAACCGATTGGCACTGTATATACCGTAATGTTATACGTGCTTCTAATTAGGTGTGTGCACTCTCCCGCTTGCTAACAATGCTTTGCATTCAACGAGTTAGTTAATCCATGTCAAACAGGTTAAGGTATAGTTGCAGCTGCCCAAGACAGTGCCCAACTCAAAGTTTACGATGCAGTTAATGATTGTGGTTACTCTAATGATATTCATTCACCACAACACCAGTCCCTGCTGACTAAGTGGTACTAGCCACAAGTGGCCTAGGGCTCACCATTGACCAACTTTAGGTCAAATTTACATCATTAAGATCATTAGTAGTCAAATGGAAGGAATTACATGTACGCGTGCAATAGATCACATGATACATGATGGGGACATACATGTAGGCATGCAATAGATCACATGATACATGATGGGGACATACATGTAGGCATGCAATAGATCACATGACACATGATGGGGACATACATGTAGGCATGCAATAGATCACATGATACATGATGGGGACATACATGTAGGCATGCAATAGATCACATGATACATGATGGGGACATACATGTAGGCATGCAATAGATCACATGATACATGATGGGGACATACATACAGCAGGCACATGTGACTGAACATTCAGGGCCCCTTTGGTACACCGGAACACTGTTGGTATAAGGCACCACCATAAACAATATTTTGCTTATATTGCAGTGATATGTGTACATGACTTTAATCATCCATGAGATGCTTAGAAAGAAAGGCAAGGCAACACAACACAACTCGCCCAAGGCAGTATTTTTCAAAAAAAAAAAGCTGCCTCGGGTGGGATTCAAACCCATGACCATCCACTTGTTAGGCAACGCTCTTACCAGCTGAGCTATAGAGGCAGCTCAGCTGGCTGGGCTTATACAATACAAAGCAACCAAAACACTCAACCAAAGCATCATAAACCAGATGAACTGGTGAATTTGAACTTACAAGTTAAGGGATACTACACGTACATGTACATGTCAGTGTTTCTTTCAGAAATAGGGTAAAGAGGGAAACATCCACTTCACTGAGGGGGGGCAACAGTGAACTGGGCATATGTAAACTCTCTGGATTCCCAAGGGGTCAAAGAATTTATGCCCCCCTAACCCCCTAAAGGATCATGTTAAAATGTAGGTAAATGTGAGAGAGGTACACAGTACATGTATGTGATAATATCGTACCTGTCCAAACTGTCTGTTCAGTTTCATGGTAGATAAGAGCTGTGTGAGGTCCATTTCATGGGGCTGGTGATGTTTGTGGGTGTGGCCAAACCACCATACCTCTTTAGCATGACGTACTAACTCCTGGCTGCCTAGTACCTGGAGGGGAGGGGGAGTGTGGGAGGGAGAGAGAGGAGGGAGGGAGGGAGGAGGGGAGGGAGAGAGGGAAGGAGGGAGGAGAGGGAGGGAGAGTGGGAGGAGAGGGAGAGGAGAGGGGGGAGAGTAAGAGGGAGGGAGGGTGTAGAAAATTCTTGATGTGTTAAATGGAGAGCAGTGTAAGCCACTTATTACACCTTTGATTTTTTTTTTAATGTTATAACTGACCATTAATTGGTACAGCAGACTCCAATAGCCAATAGGCTAATATTAAGGTTTGCATACATCACTTCATTTGATGTGGTTATTAGTTAATGAATGCACTAAAGTGCAGAACCCTCAGCGTACGTGCATGGCTGAATACTTGAAAGCGCACGCGCTATTGAAACGCACTCTAATTACGTGTAACGGAAAGTATACGGAAGACTTTAGAGGAAAGACGGAGACTAAAGAGAAAAGCTTGCTGCCTTACATCCAGTCGTATTCCAGGTAGTCTTTAGCCTATTGAAAAGCCTTTTAAGGACCCTTAGAAGGCTATGCTGTCGAAAAAGTGCGCGGAATGTCGTTGCAGTACCCTCGTAGTTGTGTCATGGGTAAGCAAATGACACCATAACTTTTGAACGGAGCGGTTTCAGAGAAAACCCCACAAATTTTTTGACCTTCGTTCCCTGCTGAGTAGTGACAGTATTTTCAGGACGAACAGACGCTCCAGAGGTGATATGTGACTTAACAGAGACACACACAGACCCAACTACGGTAACCCTCCTGCGCAGGCACACAGAGGGTTAATTATCACAACCATCCCCCCAGCCAACAGAGCCATGGGTTGAGCCAGCCACATAATGAAGGTGGTATACACAGAGATGTTACAGGTGGATCTCCCACCTCCTCCAGCCTTACCTCCTGCTCCAATCCTTTGTCGTAGTACCCTCCAGCAAACCCAAGGTTGAATGTGAAGCTGGGTAAAGTATGACGCAACTCATTCTGGGTCTCTAACAGAGCCTACAACAGTGATAATTAGAAATGACTGCAGCTTTAGCTGTCCATATACTACAGTTTGCATACATCACTTCATTCCATTGAAATGAGGACACCTCACTAACAGACACACTCTTCTGTCAAGGGTAGGTCAGAATATTAGAGTGGGTCAGAATTAGAGAGGTTCCAATGTACTATACAACTGCAGCCAGGGGTTCATTTAGGGGAGCGAGGGGGTATTTTGCCCCCCACCTCTGCCCCCTTAGTCCCCCCTGAAAGTCTTAGAACCCCAGAATCCACTGGCCCCTCAATACGGAACTATATCCCCCCCCCCCCCCCCCCACCCCGACCTGTTACCTGTACATCATCTGTTGTCATCTTTCTTCCTTCAGGAGCTACAAATATATCGTCAATGTCCACCATCACAGCCCTCTCCCTCCCTCCCCTCACCAAACCCACACCCTCACACAGCACACGGACGGCATCTAACAAGATGAGATGAGTCAACCACGATTTGATGGGAATTCCCATAATAATTTTTCTGACTCCATCAAAATTTCCCATATCTTCAATGACACTGGATGCCAAAATATGTTTCACAGTTTCAGAGTGGTGATCAGTAACGGTGGCAATTTCTACCAGAGTCCGATAATTACTTCCTGCACTGGGCGGAGTTTCTTTGTAGGGAACGGAACTTGAATTCAAATTATGACTAGTCACATGACTATCACCTGACTTCACAATGAATGCAGTCCACTGCTTATTGTGAGGTACACTGACAGTGGATGCCCCAGGCCGAGCATAGAAAAATGGATAATTACTGCTCAGATTCATGTGGATAATGGCTTCTGATCCCAGAGAGAAGACATCTACATTAGCTATTGTCGGTAAATGTTCCAGTTTGTTTGTATTAGTTGGCATGACAAGCCAAATGAGAGGAAGCCCCTTCAATTGACAGTAGTTAAAATAAGGTCTGGCATAGCTGGAATTGTAGTGGGCAATAGTGGCTACGATAATGATCAGAGATAAGTGATCTAGGATTATGTCATCTCTGCTGGAATTCTTCTGATAAGACAAGAGGGACTGGCCTTTGGAGGTGCTGGTATGAAGGAAGTTGACTCTGTACGCCTCCAGGAACACCTTCACCTCCAATGATGGCTTGTAGCCATTAGTGCCATAGACTACCAGTACTCGAGGTGTCCTGGTGGGAGTGGCACGAGACTTCCTACCTGACTTGGAATTGTGAGCACTGTTTAACTTCAGTACAGTTTCAGGTGATGATTTAGTTCCTACATCTGTCAATACCTGATGTGTAGATTGTATCCCTTTATTGTCATCAGATATGATTGTTGATACTAGTGGGATTGTGCTGAATTCCATCCCAGTGCTAATAGCTGGTGTGCTGGATGAGTGGGATGTGTCTTGATTGGAATACCGTCCGGATATTTTAGTAAAACTAGACACGGCCACCAGGTAGTTATTATTCCAGTTAGTAATCCTCGGTATATTGCTGTTGATGTGGTAGCAGTAGTAGACAAGGCAGAGACTACACAGGAGACAG